>CAJMZQ010000002.1:127209-129709 GCA_905220385.1 Xylota sylvarum
CTGACTGACTGACTGACTGACTGACTGACTGACTGACTGACTGACTGACTGACTGACTGACTGACTGACTGACTGACTGACTGACTGATTGCCTGACTGACTGACTGACTGACTGACTGACTGACTGACTGACTGACTGACTGACTGACTGACTGACTGACTGACTGACTGACTGACTGACTGACTGACTAACTGACTGACTGACTGACTGACTGACTGACTGACTGACTGACTGACTGACTGACTGACTGACTGACTGACTGACTGACTAACTGACTGACTGACTGACTGACTGACTGACTGACTGACTGACTGACTGACTGACTAACTGACTAACTGACTGACTGACTGACCGACTGATTGAATGACTGACTGACTGACTGACTGACTGACTGACTGACTGACTGACTGAGTGACTGACTGACTGACTGACTGACTGACTGACTGACTGACTGACTGACTGACGGATGGACTGACTGACTGACTGACTGACTGACTGACTGACTGACTGACTGACTGACTGACTGACTGACTGACTGACTGACTGACTGACTGACTGACTGACTGACTGACTGACTGACTGACTGACTGACTGACTGACTGACTGACTGACTGACTGACTGACTGACTGACTGACTGACTGACTGACTGACTGACTGACTGACTGACTGACTGACTGACTGACTGACTGACTGACTGACTGACTGACTGACTGACTGACTGACTGGACTGACTGACTGACTGACTGACTGACTGACTGACTGACTGACTGACTGACTGACTGACTGACTGACTGACTGACTGACTGACTGACTGACTGACTGACTGACTGACTGACTGACTGACTGACTGACTGACTGACTGACTGACTGACTGACTGACTGACTGACTGACTGACTGACTTGTTGGGATAGTAGGTATTAGGTCCCTTCTGCCTGGGAACCAAAAAGATGATTTTTAGGGAAACGCGTCATAAATGATTGGTTTTTGGGGTAAAAAGTGTGATTTTGAAATTTTGCTGTATTATGTCTGTCGGTGATGGGAATTTAGTTGGTTAGTGTAGAAAGTGTGGGTGAAGGGTTGGATGATAGTTGATGTGTAATTAGGAAGTGGGAGTGAATATGGGTTTTGTATCTGGGAGTGTGTGTGTGTGTGTGTGCGGATGATGTTGAATGGATGAGATCTTATCTGTGGGATGCGTAATTCGTGATCGTTGTTATCTGGGGTGAGTGCGAGAGATTGTAATATGATAGTGTTGATTAGTGTTTGTGTGACGTGGCATGGATATTTGTTTATGTTATTTTAATGTTTTTTTAATTGTTTTTGGATATAGTTGGAGCTTTGGATTGTGTGATCATGTTGTTGGAGTTTTTCTTTGGTTGAGAGAATGATGCGAATTTTGGAGGATGAGTGAGAGGGGAATGGAGAGGGTTTTTCGTTATTGGGGAGGGGTTGGTTGTGTGTGATGACTGACTGACTGACTGACTGACTGACTGACTGACTGACTGACTGACTGACTGACTGACTAACTGACTGACTGACTGACTGACTGACTGACTGACTGACTGACTGACTGACTGACTGACTGACTGACTGACTAACTGACTGACTGACTGACCGACTGATTGAATGACTGACTGACTGACTGACTGACCGACTGATTGAATGAATGACTGACTGACTGACTGACTGACTGACTGACTGACTGACTGACTGACTGACTGACTGACCGACTGATTGAATGGCTGACTGACCGACTGATTGAATGACTGACTGACTGACTGACCGACTGATTGAATGACTGACTGACTGACTGACTGACTGACTGACTGACTGACTGACTGACTGACTGACTGACTGACTGACTGACTGACTGACTGACTGACTGACTGACTGACTGACTGACTGACTGACTGACGACTGACTGACTGACTGACTGACTGACTGACTGACTGACTGACTGACTGACTGACTGACTGACTGACTGACTGACTGACTGACTGTCTGACTGACTGACTGACTGACTGACTGACTGACTGACTGACTAACTGACTGACTGACTGACTGACTGACTGACTGACTGACTGACTGACTGACTGACTGACTGACTGACTGACTAACTGACTGACTGACTGACTGACTGACTGACTGACTGACTGACTGACTGACTAACTGACCAACTGACTGACTGACTGACCGACTGATTGAATGACTGACTGACTGACTGACTGACTGACTAACTGACTGACTAACTGACTGACTGACTGACTGATTGCCTGACTGACTGATTGCCTGACTGACTGACTGACTGACTGACTGACTGACTGACTGACTGACTGACTGACTGACTGACTGACTGACTGACTGACTGACTGACTGACTGACTGACTGACTGACTGACTGACTGACTGACTGACTGACTGACTGACTGACTGACTGACTGACTGACTGACTGACTGACTGACTGACTGACTGACTGACTGACTGACTGACTGACTGA
>CAJMZQ010000002.1:139709-177209 GCA_905220385.1 Xylota sylvarum
GGAGTTTTTCTTTGGTTGAGAGAATGATGCGAATTTTGGAGGATGAGTGAGAGGGGAATGGAGAGGGTTTTTCGTTATTGGGGAGGGGTTGGTTGTGTGTGATGACGATAGATGGTTTGTATTTTGTTAATTGGGTGTGCTGGCGTGTTGTGTCATGAATTTTTTGTCAGCGTGATAATCATCTGTATTATTTGTTGTTGTTATTGTTTTGTTGGATTTTGCTGGAGCATTGGAGTGTGGGATATTGTGTAGTTGTGAAGCACAGTATGTGGATGAGTAATTTGGATGGATGGGTGAGGGAATATGGGATAAGGGGGGCTGTTTTTGTAATCGTGAGTAATGCATGTTCTACCGATCGTTGAAATCAAGCAGCATTGGGGTGGTGTTACTACTTAGATAGGGGACCGTGTGTGTTGTTGGAAGACGAAAAGTCATTCTAATAATAATATATATTCATATATATGTATATACATATGTATAATTCCTGATCTTGCTATGGGAGTTGGGAATGCGAAAAGGGTGATGAATGCGGAAGGAAAATAGTTTGTATGTGTATGAATTATTGGCATCGGTGACGATATATGGTTCCCGTGGCCAAATCTGTGTGTGTAAAACTTGTGCAAAGGCATTGAATATAATGGATTATCACAAGTCAGGGTAATGTTGATTTGATAAGAGTGGGTCAGGGATAGGAAATTTGAATGTATGAAAAGAAATTAATTGAATGTACATACATTAAGTAAACATTCATATGTACTTACATTAAGTAATACTTTATGAGAACAGTCGGAGTAACATATGTATATATGTACATACGAAATATTTATAATGCATTAAATATGGGAATGAAACCAAATCTAGAACATAACCAGCAATCAAGTGTCTTTGATGAAGGTACTGCAGATGAAGGGATGTACCTATGTACATACATATAAGGCTTGTCAAGTAGCATCTGAAACATGATTGTAATTTATTAATTATGAATTGACGAGCAAGTCAATCAGCCCTAAGTTATGCAATGAACTCGAAAGATCCTCAGATCTTAGAAATGCTACTACGTCAGAAAAAATATAAAATTTAACAAAAGACACGCTCATCTGTTAAATTTGGGAATTAATCCATCTATCAATCTAGAACATATCCAGCATTCAAGTCTCTTTAAGAAGGCACTGCAAATGAAGGGATGTATAAGGCTTGTCAGGGAGCATCTGAAACATGATTGTAATTTATTAATTATGAATTGACGAGCAAGTCAATCAGCCCTAAATTATGCAATGAACTCGAAAGATCCTCAGATCTTAGAAATGCTACTACGTCAGAAAAAATATAAAATTTAACAAAAGACACGCTCATCTGTTAAATTTGGGAATTAATCCATCTATCAATCTAGGATGTATCCAGCATTCAAGTCTCTTTAAGAAGGTACTGCAAATGAAGGGATGTATAAGGCTTGTCAAGGAGCATCTGAAACATGATTGTAATTTATTAATTATGAATTGACGAGGAAGTCAATCCGTCCTAAATTATGCAACGAACTTGACAGATCCTCAGATCTTAGAAATGCTACTAGGCGTGTACATACGTCAGAAAATATAGAACTTAACAAAATACACACTCATCTGGCGCTATTCAATAGCATCGATCTAAACGTCTCGTCAACTCCATTTTATGCTGTGTAACCTTTCATAAAGGCAAGGAATATAATGGTTTATCACAAGTCAGGGTCAGGGTAATGTTAATTTGATAAGAGTGGGTCAGGAATAGGAAATATGAAAAATAAAAGTAAATAAATTGAATGAATTTGTATCATACATATGAACATATATACATCAAGTAATACTTTATGAGAACAGTCGGTGATATACACGAGATTTCTAAATTCTATTAAATATGGGAAAGAATCCAAATCTAGAAGATGCCCTGTATTCAAGTGTCGTTAGGTACCTTCTTGGATGGAGGGATGTATAAGGCTTGTCAAGGAATATCTGAAATATGATTGTAATTAATTAATTACGATCCGTCCAAAATTATGCAACGAACTTGAGAGATCCTCAGATCTAAGAAATGCTACTGTATGTCAGAAAAAATATAAAACTTAACAAAACACATGCTCATCTGGGGCCGCTCCATAACATCGATCTAAACATCTCGTCAACTTTGCTTTATGCTATGTAACCGTTCATAAAGGCATGGAATATAATAAGTCAGGGTAATGTTGATTTGATAAGAGTGGGTCAGGAATAGGAAATATGACAAATAAAAATAAATAAATTGAATGAACGTGTATCATACATATGTACATATATGCATCAAGTAATACTTTATAAGAATAGTCGGTGATATACACGAGATTTCTAAATTCTATTAAATATGGGAAAGAATCCAAATCTAGAAGATATCCTGCATTCAAGTGTCTTTAGGTACCTTCTTGGATAGAGGGATGTATAAGGCTTGTCAAGGAATATCTGAAATATGATTGTAATTAATTAATTACGAATCGATGAAGAAGTCAATCCGTCCTAAATTATGCAATGAACTTGAGAGAGATCCTCAAATCTTACAGATGCTACTATCTACGTCAGAAAATATAGAACTTAACAAAATACAAGCTCGTCTGACGCCACTGAATAGCGTCAATCCAACCGTCTCGTCAGCTCTGTTTTATACAGGAAAATATTACAATAAAAGCATATCATACAGGAACTTTTGAAGCATGGAGCGTACATACATATACAAAATCAAAGAACAAGTGCCATGCTTAATATAGTCTCACAAATGGATGCAAATCCTATGTCTTTATGGTGAATAAACAAAAATCTTTTCGTTATCCGTTTAAGCGGCATCAATGATTATTTTCTTGAGGGCAATTAAAATTACACCTGAATGAATAGAGATCGTCACAATCAAATGTGATTTATCGTATTGATAAATCCACCTGCACTTCTTTCAAAACTACATAGAAACTCATTACTTTGTCTGAAAAAATATTATTAAGTAGTTAAAATGTTGACGATCAATAAGTGAAATGTTACAGATCAGATCCCAATATCCCAGATCAAAGAGCAATTACTCCCATCCTGTGCATGATAAGAAACGAGCAGCTTTCGATGGATAATAAAACTCAACTTATACAAAAATTTCTTTGGAAAATGAGTTTCCAGATCATCAGCAGAGATCAATTTAACATATTGATCAATTTCCTACGAAGAAGCAATGAAGAAAAATTCCTACAAAGCTTACATAGAAATTCTTTGCTGCGTCAGAAAAAAGAATTAAACCTTCTGAAAAATTAAATTTAAATAAAAAACCATTTTTATTTAAAAATTTTTTTTTTTTTATTTTTATAGAAGTTTGCCTATAATATTTATTTCTTTTGGTATAGTAGGGACATCGAATTGTCCACTAACTCCTAGATGCTCCAGTACTTTCATCATATGGAATAGCGTTTTCAGTTGGTTAGTTTTAAGGTCTCTCCTATATTCGTGCAGAAGTTTTGTCGCCTCCGCAACAAATTCTGGGTAGTCCCAGCATGCCTTCTCGAACTCTTCGATGAAATTAGTTATGATATCTTGTATCATTTTGTGGCTACTATGAATAACATTAATTCATAAGTCTTATTTATACTGAAATTTTTCTCGCTCATTGATCGTGCTCTATGTAAAAAAAAAATCCATACACATGTCCTATCTCATATGGAGAAATACAAAGGAGAACAAGGGATAATTCACTGCCCTCTGACTTGGATAAATACACACACACACACAGAGATTCATTCATTAACTCTCCTTTCAAGTTCGATATTTAATTTCATTCGGACAGTGGTCCCCATAATCAAAAATGCTTCTCTAGCGGATATGTGGACTCCATCAAAAAATCTATCTGTATACATTGTCTCAAGACAAAGAGGAACAACGGAGAAATCATATCCATTGACTTATCAATAATCGAGTCTTGCATAAACACAGAGACCAATTTCGTGGTCCCAATAATCAAAAATGCTTCTCTAACAGAAATAAGTGAACTCCATCAAAAAAAAAAATCTATCCGTATACATTGTCCCATATGGAGAAAAACAAAAGGAGAATTTATGTCCTTTGCTTTAGCAATAATCGACACTTTTTATAAACAGAGACATTGAGAGAGGTTTCAGCGATCATATTTTTGAGGGCAATTAAAATTTCAATCACTGGTGACACGCATTGATCAAGCAAAGAATCTATCCGTATATTTTGTCTCATGACAAAGTGGAACAACGGAGAAAGCATATCCATTGACTTATCCTAATTATCTTGCATAAACACAGAGAAATAAGTGAACTCCATCAAAGAATGTATCCATATACAATGTCTCATATGGAGAAAAACAAACATGTTTGATCACACTCTAATCAATGATGATCTATTCGTATACATTGTCTCATATGGAAATGATGTATGGCGTGAACAAAAATTTTCTTGTCCGATTTGATTGAGCAAAGTCCAGTTTTTCATAGAGATACCGATCAATGGAGGGTTCTTAGAATGTTAAAGAGAAAAATGCAATTTCTAATGTTGATATGCTGCCTAAGTGAACAGCCAGTGATAGAATGCGAAAACCTTGAAATACAGTCAAATTTTCGGAGACTATACTCATAGTGTATTGCTGAATTAAATACCAATTCTAATTTACGGATAGACGATGACTTGGGATTGCTATATACATATTACCACAGCGTAATTTCTAATTGTTAGAAACAGAGCTCTCACAAGTTTTAGTTTTATGTTATGCATATTTGATGAATGCCAAAATAAATCCGCTTAGTTACATATGTAGATAATATAAGCTTCGCAGGAGAGTGTAGATACTATTAAGATAAATGCATAGGTTGTTAGCCTCATCTATGTACTTAGGATATAGTCGTACCCATAAGATTTAGAGTTTTCTAAGAAATTTGGTAGTTGTTAGATATGACTTAAGCTTTTGATTTTGTTGGATTAAGAGAGAGCTTCGGAGTCTTTAATGAGGCCGATTAATGGCCTATTGTTATATTGGGAGAATACAGGGGAGAATAATAAAGGACTTAAAATAGATCCTTGTGGAACCCCAGAGTGTACTTCCAAAGACTGAGAAATCCATGAGGCTGTACTGACTTGTTGAAATCTGTTACTAAGATAGCTAGAAATCAAAATTACAGAGTTTTGGTTATAATTTTACAGTTGCCTTAGTTTTTCAGCAGAAGAAAGTGATCTCAATTATCAAAAGCCTTGGAAAAATCTAACAGACACAAAATGGAAATATTATTCTGGTCAAACTGTTGTTTTATGTCATTCATGATTTCAATAGTGGCGATGGTACAACTATGTTTTGACCTGAAATCAGATTGATCCAGAGATAGCATATTATTCAGGTGAATATGTGATTTGATTTCTCATTAGAACTTCCAATACTTTTGGGAGACATGACAAAATCCTTTTTTGTCTGAAGTCATCGGGTCTAGTTGTAGTACAGTTTTTCAGCACAGGAACTACCTTAACGTATTTTCAACTGCTTGGAATTGTCAACTCATGATAGAAAAATATGGTATAATATGTATATCTACTGTAGAATGAGTTTGAAAAATCTCAAATTTATTTCATCAAATTCTGTTGCGTTTGATTTAATACTAGTTACTGCCTTTAGAACATCATGTCTAGATATACATATATTGAAAGACTAGACTATTTGATTGATCATTTTGCAGAAATATCTTTGTTATATTATTTATATGGCTAGAAACAGAGTTGAGAAAATTATCATTCAAGAGATTTGGATCTAAATCACATGACAATGAGGCTTTATCAATAACTTTCAATGTTCTAAGGTTCTTCCATAGATTTGAGGAAGATTAATTTAAGCTAAGCTTTGATGAGTAAAAACCATTTCACCTTAGCATTTTAGATTTCAGTAGTTAGTCTGTTCCTTATCGAACTGTAATTTTGATCGTTGGTGATAATATACCTTATTTCTGTCGGCAATTTGCATCTTAATATTATCAGAAAACCATGGTTCTCTAGCATCCCTTAACCTTTTGGACTTAATTGGTACACACCGTTCAAAGAGCGATTGACTTAAATTTTGAAAGAAATAGGCCTTGTCATCAACTCTGTAGGCTTCCCAACAAAAATATCAAGGACTTCGAAAAACACCCAGAAATAATTCTGGCTCATTAATGTTGCGGGGATCACGGTATGAAATATTAAATCATGGTAGGATGGAATACCAAGGAGTCCTATCTGTTTGTACAATTTAACTAAATTCAAATTTGAGATAAGAATTAGATGAAGAAGGCTTTCAGAACAGTTAGGCTTAAAATGTGTCGCATTTGAATTGTTTATGATGCCTACACTGATAATATACCAATTAGTCCGAAAATTACGAAATAAATTATTGTTTCTCTGAAGATCCATATGAAAATCTCCACGTACTATAATATTTATATATCCAGAGCTATGTATACTAAGGCAATCAAAAATTGTGAGGATTGTAGGTGCAGATAATAGTATATACTAGGCTGGTATATCTATAAAGGTATCAGTAATGTGTGGATTTAACTAACTGAATATGATATTTGCTTCGCGAAATCTTTGCGAAAATTATTATCGCCAGCTTTTTTCGGGTGCGATTATAGATCGTAATCTACAACGAATTCATTGGGGTTTTCCCAATACAATTAATACTAGAGTACCTATGTCATATCGAATGAATTAATATATGCTTTACCAGTTCTTCTTTTAACGCTCTCTCATAATGTGAATAATATGTTCATACTTTTGGCCTTTGTTACCTTTAATTTTGGAAGCACTATCATAGTTTCTCATATTCACATTGGTCTTATGTGATATTTTTCGATATTGTTGTAAATCCTCATTAGTATACCGTGATTTTCTAGGGTTTTTACGTAAAATCAGCTCATAGAGCCCATCTGTTCCATTGAAGACTTTATCGTCAATAACGAAATCATGGTGTTCGTTTATTGAAAATGTTGATATACCTAGTTTCGTAGAATTTGATTCCGAATCGAAATGTGGACCATAGATCTTGTCACGATTCTTATTTGATGGTGATGATCGATTAAATGAAGTACTTTGATTGAGACTATCGTTATAGAAATTTGTGGGTGTTCTAAATGAAGGATCTTTATCTCTTGTTGCTGAAGTCGATAGCAATGGTTCCAGAGATGAGTACTCGAAACTCTCCTTAAATTGTTCTTTTTCTTCTGGTGGGCTTTGAAATTTTAATTATCGTATTACTGTTTCATTTACATCTTTCATTTTATTAGTATTTTGAGTATCCTCACTCTCGATCTTTTTCGGGACTTCTTTTAAAGGTTGAATTATTGGTTTAAAAGTATTTTTAGAGTCTGCTTTCTTCATAGTTTTTCCAGTTTTGAGCAACTTATATTTCTTCTTCAAAGCATTTCTAGGTTTACATTTATATCCATATTTATGTGTGCGAATAGGGTAATTCCAAAATAGGACTATTCCGTCAATAGGGCTGTTCACTCAACAGGGCTGTTCCTTCAACAGGGCTGCTCTCAACAGGGCTGTTCCTTCAACAGGGCTGTTTTCAACAGGGCTGTTTCTTCAACAGGGCTGTTCTCAACAGGGCTGTTCCTTCAACAGGGCTGAACTTTTTCGAAGAATCAAAGTTTGAGGAGAGTATCTCAAAAGTCGCGAATATAAAACTTATAAATAACGAAGTGGCTTTTTTGTTCGATGAAATTCGCTATGAATTAAATAGTGTCGAAATCGATAGCAATCGTAGTGTTGGTATCACTTCAACTATTAAAATTATATTTCCTTAAATAAACATGAAAGTGCTAAGATATATGATATATCGATCGACGTCAATCGGCTCTTTTTTTAATTGTGCATACCTTTACATAAATTCCTAGAATTTGCTGAAGACTACAAAAGATTTAATTCATGCACGATTTAATTCTAACACTTTTATGAACCGATGAAAATTCCTTAATTGCTGATGAGAATGAAAAGGCAAAGATAAATTTGTTCAAAGTATTTCAGTGGAAAATTCCCCATATTACATTGAATGATACTTACAAATTAAAGCTGTACAAACCTATTAATAATTGTTGTTCGGAACTGGAATCTATACGAATATCCAGCACTATCTAGTACCAATCATAATATTTGGAATGTGAAGACAACATTTCAATTGGAGAAACCACACTGCATTATATTGCTCTGCAAATGGAAATCCAACTAATTATAATGTGAAAGATTATTTAAATTGTGATTCCTATCCATGTGAAGATTTAAATCTAGCATTTGATAAAAACAACTATAGTTTACTGTACAAGATGTATTGTGATTTTCAAAAAACCTACTATAATCGACCTGTTGCAGAACCATTATTATCAAGAAATACATTCAAGTCTCAAGCGAAAATTTTCGTAATAGATTGTAGACATCAGAGTGAATTAATAAAAAATGGTCCAGTCGATATTCGCATTGAAATCAAAACATCAAAAATAATTCCTGCTAACACATCAGTATATTACTTGATGTTACATGATCGTATTATAAATTATAATCCATTGAGTCAAATAGTTTCTCGAGAAGTATAATTGTTAATTGAGGAAACACACATACTCACACCACACAAAATGTATTTTATTTTCGATGTTCAAGGCTTTAAAGGTCAAAATAACAACTTTATCGCTAAGGAATTAGCATTGGTCAACATCATTATTTCATCTTAAAACCTCCATTCAACTATGATCAACTATCACCAGCACTGAGGAAAGAACCTCATTGGCTTTATCAGAATTATCATGGTTTAACTTGGGACGGTGGATTTATGGAATTCCAAAAAGTTTGAAAATATCTTCGAGAACAGAACAAAAATACTATTGTTTATGTTAAAGGAACAGACACACCACAATGGTTTAAGGAGTTACTTCATGATCAAAATGTTGAAATAATTAATATTGAAGAAGCTGGCTGCCTGAGTTTAAAAGAATAGAAACGTCTCCATCCTAATGAAACAAAATGTTTGTCCCATGGCAAATGGTGTGCTTTGCAAAATGTTTACCTGTTAAATAAATTCTTGAGCTAAAATAAAATTATTTTCCTTTTAAATAGCAATTTTGTTTTAATTTTTATTAAATATTTATCTATTTTTTAGTACACAAACTATGAATATTTGAAGAATTTAACATGTGTCAGAGATATGACAACATAATTTTGCCAGTACCGAAACAATCTATTTCCTGCACGAAAATAAAAAGTACAATTAATGAGTATAAAGAATTATGGTTGTTTACAAAACAGTATCATACCTATTTTATTAATCGTCTTTTATTTCCATATGGTAGGGAACTGTGTTCATCAAGAAATCTACGTTTTTCTGCTCTGGGCGTATATGGTTTTATCTCCGGAAGAAAAATACACAATAAATTAATTTTTTTGTTTCAAACAGTCTTTATTTTTGTCTTAGGTAATGTTTTAACAATTTTTACATAAAAGGCTGTGAATTAAGTGAATTAAAAGGTATATTCACCTCTTCCAAGTTGGATGCATCCTCTGAGAGGGGGTAAAATTCCAGCTCAAAAGAATTTCCTACTGCTTGCACCACCTCTATCTCACTTGATGATAGTACCTTCACAGTGTCCTCGTCCATCGAATTGAAGCGTACCGGCAGAAACACCTTAAGCTTGTCCAATTCTACCAAAATACGAGGCCCATATTTGGTTTGACACTGTAGCACTTTGAAGATGCGATATCGTTTTTTCATCTCCAACGATTTGAGGGGTTCTAATGGCTTAATTTTGCCAAGTTGCTTTAAGGAATCCATTATAAATATGTACGTACTTATGTAACAACAAAGAGTTCACTCATGTGATGTTATAATAAAACTGATAATTCGCAGTCTTAAAATTAGAGCTTATATAGGGCGCAAAAATTTGGCATTGACTCTAAAATAATCACATACACAAACGTGTTTGTTTTTCTCCATATGAGACAGTGTATATGGATACATTCTTTGATGGAGTTCACTTATTTCTGTTAGAGAAGCATTTTTGATTATTGGGACCACGAAATTGGTAGCTGTGTTTATGCAAGACTCGATTGTTGATAAGTCAATGTATATGATTTCTCCGTTGTTCCTCTTTGTCTTGAGACAATGTATACAGATAGATTTTTTGATGGAGTCCACAGATCTGCTAGAGAAGCATTTTTGATTACGGGGACCACTGTCCGAATGAAATTAAATATCGAACTTGAAAGGAGAGTTAATGATTGAATCTCTGTGTGTGTGTGTGTGTATTTATCGAAGTCAGAGGGCAGTGAATTATCCCTTGCTCTCCTTTGTATTTCTCTATATGAGATAGGACATGTGTATGGATTTTTTTTTTACATAGAGCACGATCAATGAGCGAGAAAAATTTCAGTATAAATAAGACCTATGAATTAATGTTATTCATAGTAGCCACAAAATGATACAAGATATCATAACTAATTTCATCGAAGAGTTCGAGAAGGCATGCTGGGACTACCCAGAATTTGTTGCGGAGGCGACAAAACTTCTGCACTAATATAGGAGAGACCTTAAAACTAACCAACTGAAAACGCTATTCCATATGATGAAAGTACTGGAGCATCTAGGAGTTAGTGGACAATTCGATGTCCCTACTATACCAAAAGAAATAAATATTATAGGCAAACTTCTATAAAAATAAAAAAAAAAAAATTTTTAAATAAAAATGGTTTTTTATTTAAATTTAATTTTTCAGAAGGTTTAATTCTTTTTTCTGACGCAGCAAAGAATTTCTATGTAAACTTTGTAGGAATTTTTCTTCATTGCTTCTTCGTAGGAAATTGATCAATATGTTAAATTGATCTCTGCTGATGATCTGGAAACTCATTTTCCAAAGAAATTTTTGTATAAGTTGAGTTTTATTATCCATCGAAAGCTGCTCGTTTCTTATCATGCACAGGATGGTAGTAATTGCTCTTTGATCTGGGATATTGGGATGTGATCTGTAACATTTCACTTATTGATCGTCAACATTTTAACTACTTAATAATATTTTTTCAGACAAAGTAATGAGTTTCTATGTAGTTTTGAAAGAAGTGCAGGTGGATTTATCAATACGATAAATCACATTTGATTGTGACGATCTCTATTTATTCAGGTGTAATTTTAATTGCCCTCAAGAAAATAATCATTGATGCCGCTTAAACGGATAACGAAAAGATTTTTGTTTATTCACCATAAAGACATAGGATTTGCATCCATTTGTGAGACTATATGAAGCATGGCACTTGTTCTTTGATTTTATATATGTATGTACGCTCCATGCTTCAGAAGTTCCTGTATGATATGCTTTTATTGTAATATTTTACTGTATAAAACAGAGCTGACGAGACGGTTGGATTGACGCTATTCAGTGGCGTTAGATGAGCTTATATTTTCTGACGTAGATAGTAGCATCTGTAAGATTTGAGGATCTCTCTCAAGTTCATTGTATAATTAAGGACGGATTGACTTGTTCGTCGATTCGTAATTAATTAATTACAATCATTTTTCAGATATTCCTTGACAAGCCTTATACATCCCTCCATCCAAGAAGGTACTTAAAGACACTTGAATGCAGGATATCTTTTAGATTTGGATTCTTTTCCATATTTAATAGAATTTAGAAGTCTCGTGTATATCACCGACTGTTCTTACAAAGTATTACTTGATGCATATATGTACATATGTATGATACACGTTCATTCAATTTATTTATTTTTATTTGTCATATTTTGTGAAGGTAAATACCGAGATAGTTAGAATAATCAGAAGAAGAGCGAGTGCGAAGGAAAACTGCCCATAACTTATTTCTTTGGTTTCGCAGAGAACGAAGCCTCTGATTATACCAAGGAGGGGATGAAGACGATGTTTTATGACGAGAAAAGGGTACATAAAGAGAAATAGAATTAAATATTTCCCTATAAAAGGTGGTGAGGGCATCCTTTATTAGAAGATTATCGAAACCAAAGGAAGATCTGCTGAGATAGATGTTAATTTTCTGGAAATTTGCTTTATGAAAATCGTAAGAAGAGAGATCAGTAGGAGGAGTTGTTTGGAAAGGAGAATTGTGAAACAATGATAGAAGGAGAGGCGGGTGGTAGTTATCAATAGTTGACAGAGAAAGAGGACAAAGCGAAACTGAGGAGTTAATGGGATCGGTTGTGAAAATGAGGTCTAACTGCCTACCCATGTAGTTTGAGACACCATTTACTTGGCAAAGACTTGAATCTGCTAGGCGATCTAGGAAGTAGCATTCCTTTACCGAGTTGGGATTAGAGGCAATAAAATAGGATTGATCATCTGATGGAGTCCACTTCAGCTGAGGAAGGTTAAAGTCACCGAAAATAAGGATATCATCATGAGAGTCAGACAGATCTATTATGTGGTCAATCGCATCGATGGCAAGTTCATAGGATTCAATAGATTGGGACGGAAGAATGTAGCAACACATAACGTAAAGGGACTTGCGGGGCATTTGTATTTTTACTGAAACAAAGTCGAGTTTAGAGGAAGAAGAAATAGCAATGAGAGATGAGTTAAGTTGGGGATAGCCAGTAGGACACATCGTCAAGGGGAGTCATCAATAGGGCGGTTTAAATCATCATCGCGAAAAATATTAAAGGTAGTAGGGAATAATTCCTGGTTATTTATGCTGGGCATCAGGTTGGTTTCAGTTAGAGCATAGATATCGAAGGGAAGAGCATGGGTTTGTCGCAAAACAGTTTGAGTTTTGGAGCGCAGACCTCTTACATTCTGGTAGTAAAAGGTAAGGGAGACGTTGCGACGATGAGGTGTGGGGGAGTGTAATTGAAATGTTGGAAGAAGTGGTAAGTTAGGGACGAAAAAATTTATCATGGTCAGCACGGCTACGTTGAAGATGTGAGATTCGTTTGGAGTGTACATAATGACCGAAAGCAGCAAGGTCATTCGCCACTTTTTGGGGAGACATATTAAAAATTTCTTGGTATCTGATATAGAGGTTTTTGAGAGCGATTAGGTCGGTGGGGAGGCCTTCCTGCTGAATGGAGCCCCTGACGCTTGTTCTGGTTTTTCCTTCATAGCAAACAGAATCGGCCTTGTCGTGTAGATAGGCAAGGAAAAGGCAAATGTTTTCGTATATCTTTCTTTCTCTAAACCTAGAGAGAGCATAACGATTTTCTGTGGTATCAAATGTTTGTTGCGTTAGTTTAACTGTAGGAGGCAAAAGGGGATCTAGTATAGGAGGAGTGGGTGAAGGGATGGGAGTTACAGATGTGGGGTGAGATGAGGAGTTAGGAGTGGAGTTAAGAACCGGGCCGGGTGCGGGATTTAAAATATGTGACCTAATAAAATTGGGATACTTAGCCCCTGTTGAAAGGTCGAAATTTGGGAATGAATTCCTAGGGGGAACAGGGTTTTGAGTCGAGGTGGTTGGAGTTAAATTGAAGGAGACGCGTTGGCGAGGGGGCTTCGGTGGAGCCGGAGCAATAAGGGGTTGGTTAGGGATGTGAGAGGGAGGGGCAAAACTGGGGAAAAGATTTGTTTTTAAGCTCCAGTTGGAGCCAGACTTAGGATGGGAGTCGGAGGCTGGTTTTGGAGACTTATTACTAAGGTTAGATTTAATCTTTACTTGTTTCTTAGAGCTAATAGGGTTAGAATTATTCTTTACTTGTTTCTTAGAACTAATAGGGTTAGACTTATTCGTTACTTGTTTAGATATATGTTTTTTTGAAGACTTCTCAGACCATTTGACCATCTTCATAAGCCCAAGTTTATAAGAATCACCCGGGTAAGTCAGGAACAACCATGAGTATTTGGAGGGAATGTTGAATTTAAAGCTGCTAAGCATGTTAGAGTCGGTGGGAAGGATCCTCTTGCATTCATTAATGGTAATGGCATACTTTTGTTGAAAGAATTTGCACAGCCAAGAAGCATCAGCGTGTTGAGGAGCATCTTTGATGGTAAATGTCGTCTGGTTGCCATTACTTATTTTTTCAAGCCTGTTTTTCCATTCTGATGGGGTCCATGATGTTCCAAACTATTTAATGACTTTGCGTGGGGCGGCGACGGGATGGAATTCAGGTTCGGAAGGTGAGTTGGCTATTTGCTCTGCAGAGAGTGTGGGTCCAGTACTTGGAGCAGATCCCGAAACTGGTGTATTGACAGAAGTTTCAACCATTTCAGACAGGAGAGATGTGTTGTAGAATGCTCTTGGTCGAGGTTGGAATTGGTCAGGAATGTCGTCGATTTTGCTGGAGACAATCATAATATCATCGCCAATATCTTTCAAGGTAATCCGAGTTGCCTTGATATCATTGCTGACATCATTCATCTTAGTTGCCAAATCCGCAAGTAATGGATAAGGAAGACGGGGAGAAGATAAAAATGCTTTCGAAGAACTTTGGAGAAACTTCACTTCAAGGTCGGAGCGAAGGGAATAGAATTCTTGATAAATTTTTTCGCACTGATCAGATTTAATAATTGATGATTTAAAATCACACATGAGTTTTTCAAAATGGGATTTAGTGAGTTCTTCGCGGGATTTTTTTTTAGTAACCAACTCAGTTAAAACGGCGAGTCGGCTATCAATAGATTTAAATTTAGTATTACAAAGGTTATTAGAACGCTCAATGTTGTTATTTAGATCTTCAATGCATTTGATAACATCATCAAACATCGACATTTGATCTAAAAACTTTTTGAAAGAAAGTTTATTGATGGAGATCATTGAGTTCGTCGATTCAATATGGCACTTGATCGCGAGCAATACATGGGCGAGAGAGCTTTCTTTGCATTCTTCACAATAGAATACAAAATGCTTTGCATATTCTCTGAAATATGCAATAGATTTCTTGCTTAACCCGGTGCAAAGAGGATGGAAGGATTTACCACAGAGGCCGCGACAATCAACCCAGTCAGCATTGGTGCTGTCGATTACGCAATGGGAATTACCGCAGATTCTTTCTATTGTTAAAGTACTTAAAATTGAGTCACACTGACAGAGGGGAAAGACCGATTAACGTTTATTATGAAGTTCGGAAAATTCGAAATTCAGCGAAAATTGATTCGGTTGCACTAGTTTAAGGTAGGTCAGCGTCGATTTGAGGGCGCGTCAGCGAAAACAGCACGGGAGCGAAGTGGGTCACAAAAAAAAAAAAAAAAGGGTTCAGCGGCGAGAATTAATTTAATAAATTAAATTGCGGAGCAAAGAGAAAATGCGACTGTACGCTGCGACGGTTGTCACTTTTGTGATTATTATATTCCATGCCTTTATGAACGGTTACACAGCATAAAATGGAGTTGACGAGATGTTTAGATCGATGCTATTGAGCGGCCCCAGATGAGCATGTGTTTTGTTAAGTTTTATATTTTTTCTGACATATAGTAGCATTTCTTAGATCTGAGGATCTCTCAAGTTCGTTGCATAATTTAGGACGGATTGACTTGCTCGTCGATTCATGATTAATAAATTACAATCATATTTCAGATATTCCTTGACAAGCCTTATACATTTCTCTATCCAAGAAGGTACTTAAAGACACTTGAATGCAGGATATCTTTTAGATTTGGATTCTTTTCCATATTTAATAGAATTTAGAAGTCTCGTGTATATCACCGACTGTTCTTATAAAGTATTACTTGATGCATATATGTACATATGTATGATACACATTCATTCAATTTATTTATTTTTATTTGTCATATTTCCTATTCCTGACCCACTCTTATCAAATTAACATTACCCTGACCCTGACTTGTGATAAACCATTATATTCCTTGCCTTTATGAAAGGTTACACAGCATAAAATGGAGTTGACGAGACGTTTAGATCGATGCTATTGAATAGCGCCAGATGAGTGTGTATTTTGTTAAGTTCTATATATTTTGTGACGTATGTACACGCCTAGTAGCATTTCTAAGATCTGAGGATCTGTCAAGTTCGTTGCATAATTTAGGACGGATTGACTTGCTCGTTGATTCTTAATTAATAATTACAATCATATTGCAGATATTCCTTGACAAGCCTTATACATCCCTTCATTTGCAGTACCTTCTTAAAGAGACTTGAATGCTGGATATATCCTAGATTGATAGATGGATTAATTCCCAAATTTAACAGACGAGCGTGTCTTTTGTTAAATTTTATATTTTTTCTGACATAGTAACATTTCTAAGATCTGAGGATCTTTCGAGTTCATTGCATAACTTATGGCTGATTGACTTGCTCGTCAATTCATAATTAATAAATATGCAATCATGTTTCAGATGCTTCTTGACAAGCCTTATATGTATGTACATAGGTACATCCCTTCATCTGCAGTACCTTCATCCAAAAAAACACTTGATTGCTGGTTATGTTCTAGATTTGGTTTCATTCCCATATTTAATGCATTATAAATATTTCGTATGTACATATGTACATATGTTACTCCGACTGTTCTCATAAAGTATTACTTAATGTAAGTACATATGAATGTTTACTTAATGTATGTACATTCAATTAATTTCTTTTCATACATTCAAATTTCCTATCCCTGACCCACTCTTATCAAATCAACATTACCCTGACTTGTGATAATCCATTATATTCAATGCCTTTGCACAAGTTTTACACACACAGATTTGGCCGCGGGAACCAAATATCATCACCGATGCCAATAATTCATACACATACAAACTATTTTCCTTCCGCATTCATCACCCTTTTCGCATTCCCAACTCCCATAGCAAGATCAGGAATTATACATATGTATATACATATATATGAATATATATTATTATTAGAAAGACTTTTCGTCTTTCTTAATAATTCCAACAATATACACGGTCCCCCATCTAAGTAGTAACACCACCCCGATGTTGCTTGATTTCAACGATCGGTAGATCATGCATTACTCGCGATTACAAAAACAGCCCCCCTTATCCCATATTCCCTCACCCATCCATCCAAATTACTCATCTACATACTGTGCTTCACAATTACACAATATCCCACACACACACTCCAATGCTCCAGCAAAATCCAACAAAACAACAACAACAACAAATAATACAGATGATTATCACGCTGACAAAAAATTCATGACACAATACGCCAGCACACCCAATTAACAAAATACAAACCATCTATCGTCATCACACACAACCAACCCCTCCCCGATAACGAAAAACCCTCTCCATTCCCCTCTCACTCATCCTCCAAAATTCGCATCATTCTCTCAACCAAAGAAAAACTCCAACAACATGATCACACAATCCAAAGCTCCAACTATATCCAAAAACAATTAAAAAAACATTAAAATAACATAAACAAATATCCATGCCACGTCACACAAACACTAATCAACACTATCATATTACAATCTCTCGCACTCACCCCAGATAACAACGATCACGAATTACCCATCCCACAGATAAGATCTCATCCATTCAACATCATCCGCACACACACACACACACACACACACACACACTCCCAGATACAAAACCCATATTCACTCCCACTTCCTAATTACACATCAACTATCATCCACCCCCCCACCCACACTTTCTACACTAACCAACTAAATTCCCATCACCGACAGACATAATACAGCAAAATTTCAAAATCACACTTTTTACCCCAAAAACCAATCATTTATGACGCGTTTCCCTAAAAATCATCTTTTTGGTTCCCAGGCAGAAGGGACCTAATACCTACTTGGGATACCTCGGATATAATATTTATTAAATTTATTCCCGATTGAAGGGATCGATTAGCCGCGCGATTTTAACGAACGGGAATTACTTGAAAGAAGTACGGGGGGAAAGAAAACACGGAGGAACACTAAAATCAGTCGCGCACGCGGAGATTAAAATTTCGTAATGGGGAAAAGAAATCCCAACAGCAACGAAATGTCAAAATTTCGCTGCGAATTTCCAGCTGCTCAGGAGGGGTGGATTCAGGGAATATTATGCTGAAATAAATTGTAAATCGGCAGAAATGCGAAATTGAAAAAAAAAAGTTGAGCGCCAGGTAATCTTTTAGTAGGTGAATTACCAAACCGTTTAAAGGGAAAGATGAAATTGTGGATGGGAAGAAAATTGGTTTAATGTTCGTTTTTTACAGAGTTACTGCGTCTCAGCGGGTAGCTGGGACTTACCTATTCCGGTGTAACTGCACCAAGGAATGAGGCTCTGTTGGGACTTGGACCCGATTCCAGCCCTTGATACTGAAAGAAATGTATTTTTATTGTGAACAAGGATGGCCCAAAAAGTAAAATTTATTTTAATAAGAAAAGAAGAAAAGGGAAAGTTAATGACGGTGAGAATGACTAAACAAGGGGGGGTAGTTTCGGAATTCCTCCCGGTTCCGTTAACTACGGTTCAAAAGAGAACGGGTCGCGATACTACCGAGTAGCAAAAAAAAAGCTACTGTTAAAAAAGGAAACGAATACGAAGGCTGACCAGAATTACTTAAAACAACTTATCGCTACGAAAATTTTTTTTAACTAAAACTGTACTTATCTTTTTATACCCTATCCTAAGGGTATATTAAGTTTGACACATAGTTTGTAACATAGAGAAATAATCGAGATAGACCCTATAAAGTATATATATTCGTGATCAGCATCAATAGCGAAATCGATTGAGCGATGACCGTCCGTCCGTCCGTCCGTCCGTATGTCACCGCTTTTTGGGCCTTAAATTTTGAGCTAGGACGATGAAATTTCATATCTGGGCTTCTAAGAAAAAGATACAGTACAAGTGTAAAAATTTTTTAAATCCGCCCACTGCCACGCCCACTTTTTCATAACTTCACTAAATTATATGAAACCGAAAAATTTTGTTAAGACCAAATATTTAGGCATTCAGATTCCCTACAATCCACCCATACAAAATTTTTGGCCACGCCCACTTTTTGGGGGCGTTTTCATCACAAAACCGATTTTTGGGCCTTAAATTTTTAACTAGGACTTTGAAATTTCATATCTGGGCTTCCAAGAAAAAAATACAGTACAAGTGTAAAATTTTTTTACATCCGCCCACTGCCACGCCTACTTTTTTAGAACTTCACTAAATTATATGAAACCGAAAAATTTTGTTAAGACCAAATATTTGGGTATTTAGATTCCCTACAATTCACCCATAGAACAGTTTTGGCCACGCCCACTTTTTGGGGGCGTTATCATCAGAAAACCTATTTTGATAAAATTTTACATGTAACATCCTCAAACGTTCGACATTATAGCTATATTTGAGTACAGAATGCAATTTTGCCACGCCCACTTAATAAAGAGGAGGATAGGGTATCATACGATCCGTTCCAGACGGATTGTAGCTTTTCTTTATGTTTTTTTTTAATCATGATATTTCTATTCTTCCACTGGGGTCCTCGAAGTTCTGTCCAATCTACTCCTATCCTGTGTACGGGGTGGGAGTGGTATATCTCCGGCACAATCACTAGATATTCTTTGTTTCTTTGTCACTTCACTACTCTGGACACTACAGAACCTTTTTTTATACCCTATCCTAAGGGTATATTAAGTTTGACACATAGTTTGTAACATAGAGAAATAATCGAGATAGACCCTATAAAGTATATATATTCGTGATCAGCATCAATAGCGAAATCGATTGAGCGATGACCGTCCGTCCGTCCGTCCGTCCGTCCGTCCGTCCGTCCGTCCGTCCGTCCGTATGTCACCGCTTTTTGGGCCTTAAATTTTGAGCTAGGACGATGAAATTTCATATCTGGGCTTCTGAGAAAAAGATACAGTACAAGTGTAAAAATTTTTGAAATCCGCCCACTGCCACCCCCACTTTTTCATATCTTCACTAAATTATATGAAACCGAAAAATTTTGTTAAGACCAAATATTTAGGCATTCAGATTTCCTACAATCCACTCATACAAAAGTTTTGGCCACGCCCACTTTTTGGGGGTGTTTTCATCACAAAACCGATTTTTGGGCCTTAAATTTTTAACTAGGACGCTGAAATTTCATATGTGGGCTTCCAAGAAAAAGATACAGTACAAGTGTAAAATTTTTTTACATCCGCCCACTGCCACGCCTACTTTTTTATAACTTCACTAAATTATATGAAACCGAAAAATTTTGTTAAGACCAAATATTTGGGTATTTAGATTCCCTACAATTCACCCATAGAACAGTTTTGGCCACGCCCACTTTTTGGGGGCGTTATCATCAAAAAACCTATTTTGATAAAATTTTACATGTAACATCCTCAAACGTTCGACATTATAGCTATATTTGAGTACAAAATGCAATTTGGCCACGTCCATTTTATAGAGAGGAGGATAGGGTATCATACGATCCGTTCCAGACGGATTGTAGCTTTTCTGTATGTTTTTAACTACTTTCTCTTTTTTTTTCTTTTACTTTTCACTAACTCTTGTTTTTTTTTTCCTTCTTTCTTTTTATCTTCACTAACTTTTTTTTTGTTACACGCACACTTTCCACCGGAGAAAATCCTCACTAACGATATACATATCCTTCTCTGGACACGGTCAACCAAGAAGTGAGTTCGCCGGGTTGACCGATCCACCTCTTACGCATTCACACACGCACACATACACACAGTTGAGGCGAATTCAGCCATTTTATGGTGTCCATTACGACTTAACTTATGTTTGCAAAATTCTGTTTTAGTCACACATATTTAGGAAATTCGAATTTGTGATTTTTAAAATGTTTTTCTCGCGGTTTTGAATAAAATTCACACCTTTCTGACGCGCCGTCCTTTTTGGCGGGAAAGGGTGTAGATGTATTAGTATGGTTGATTTCGCCTCCTTGTAGTCGATTCAACTACCAGAGCGAAGGGAGTCACATCCAGCGCTCCAGCAGCCTCCCTCGTTGATTCTCTCATTCGACACTCGATATCACGTTAGTAAGGAAATTTTCAGGACTGTTCGATTTCGAAACCTAGTGATTGTTTAGGTTCGTACCTAGCCCTCCCCTACATTCAGGACCTTATACCAAGTAAACCTCCGTAAGAGATAACAAACATGGGAGAAACCCAGGAAGTCGGAAACTACCCTTTACATTTTCAATTTTGAGTTTAGCCATTATTAAACTTCTCTGTTTGAGGTGGTCAGGATGAGCTTTCAGGTCGACTGCCTGGCTCTTTCCTGCTTCAGGCTACCTGCCTGGCTCCGAGATACCTGCTTTGTCATCCCCCTTGAGCCTTAACGAAGATGTGAGCACTGATTGAGAAATTCAAGCAGGAACGCTCAACGATCGCAAAGCTCTCCGAGGATAACGGAAAAAGAAAAAAAAAATAAGATGGGTCCAAAAAAAAAAGGTGGATGGGTCAGGTTGGGAGGGATGGAGCGGATAAGGAATTTCGCGCAATATTTGCACGCAACAAACCCCACCCTTACCTCCGAAGAGAAGAGGTTGGCTTTTCGTAAGAAAGGCCGAAGTAAGATTTTATCCGAAATTGGACACCCCCGGGTAGACAGCACACACAAAAGGAGACAAATATAACAAGACGATACAACTAAGATTCGATCGCTCCCTGCGAGAGTTGTTGAACATCACAGAGCACGAGGCTCTCAGTTCCCCTTAGCGCCTTATGGATCCTCTGGCGCGACTTAGCTCATCATCTGGTACCCTCTGATCGTAATATGGCTTCAGATCTTTAACATGCCATGTACCCTTTTCATTACCGCTGTCATCTTGCAAGATATACGTCCAGGGAGATACCCTTTTTCGTATATAGAAAGGGCCGACATACTTCGGGGCCAGTTTCGCCGCATAATAGTTGGCCGCATTAGATAGCGCGAAGTTTCTGCGCCAAACCAACTCATTCGGGAGGTATTGCACGTCCCTCCGTCTGAGATTGTAGATTTGCGCAGCCTTCTTGGTTGCCGTCGCTAACTTATCTTGAATGTCTTTCCTAAGCTGGCGAAATTTCTTTGCTATCTCTGTCATATCCGTGGCCCTGCCTTCCACACTTACATCCCTATCTCCCGCGACGGTTTCCCTATCTCCTGAATCTAGTTCCCTATCTCCTGAATTTCTAGTCCTATCTGGTGAGACGTTTTCCCTAGCTCCTGAATTCGTACTGGTCCCTATCCGCCTACCCGCATATGTCACCATATCCCTACCGAAGTTCGCGTAATATGATGAAACTTTTAAGACGTCGTGTTGCGACGTGCGGATGCTACATGCAACCTTCGCGAGGTGCGCATCCCATGTCCGATGATTTTCGGATACATAAGCCCGGAGTGTGGTTTTAATAATTTGGTTGATGCGCTCCGCAGGGTTAGCTTGCGGATGGTAATGCGCAGTGTACCTAACGCGTGACCCGTACACCTCGGCTAGCGCTTGCAGTTCTTTACTTTTGAACTGGGGGCCGTTGTCACAGACGACCACCGATGGTATGCCGAATAAAAGAAAAACATTATCCTCGAGTTCTCGACAAACGGAACCCGCTGTTGCAGACCTAAATCAACACATACCATCTCCCAGGGATTCGAAATCCCTCTCCTCTCAACCTTCCAACCGGCTGGTTTATTATTCACTGGTTTCACACTTTGACAAATCCTACAGCTCCTAACATACTTGGTAATATCTGACCTCATTTTAGGCCAGTAGTACCGAGCACCTACCCTAGCAAAAGTTTTTCTAACCCTCATATGCCCTGCTAATGGGTTGTCATGACGCTCTCTAAGAACCCTAACTCTATCTGACTTAGCTACCTTTTCTTTCCATTCTGAATTATTGTCATGAACAACCACGTGACTAGACTTAATGAATTTAAATAAAATGCCCTGTTCTACTCTCCAGGACGGATAGGCTAAAGGGTCCGATTCTACTTTCGCAACCATCTTGTTGATCCAAGGATCAGATCTTTGCTCCTCTAGTTCCGCTACAGACGCAACGTTCCTAGAGAGCATGTCGGGAACCACGTGCTCCTTCTCTTTTCGATGCACGATCTCGAAGTCGAACTGTTGTAACCTAACCGCCCAGCGAGCTAGCCTACCACACGGATCCTTGAGGTTGCTCAGCCACACCAAAGAATAGTGATCAGTCACGACCGTAAATCGAACACCTTCGATATATGGTCGCAACTTCTCAATAGTCCATAAAACAGCCAGACACTCCTTCTCCGTGGTTGAATAGTTCCTCTCGTTCCTATTCAACGACCTACTCAAATAACATATCACCTTCTCTCCGTCGTCAAATGTTTGACTAAGCACTGCTCCAACCCCATAGTCCGAAGCGTCTGTTTGTACCACAAACGGCCGCTCAAAATCCGGGCAGGTTAGAATCGGGGCAGTCACTAGGCACTCCTTTGGCTTCTTGAAATTCCCCTCGCACTCGTCAGTCCAATTGAACCTATTGCTCTTCTTGAGCAAGTCGGTTAACGGCTTCACCAAAGACGCAAAGTTTGGTATGAATCTCCTGTACCAGGATACCGTTCCGACGAAGCTCCTAACTTCCCTAACATTCCTGGGAGCAGGAATCCTAACCATACTATCTACCTTTTCTGGGTCTACATGGAGTCCATTCCTATCCACTACATAACCTAAAAACTTTAGCGAGGACCTACAGAAGTTGCATTTCTCCTTACTAACCTTTAGACCCGCCGAGCATAACCGCTTGAAGACCTCTTTCAGTATCTCCAGATGTTTTTGGAAGGAGTTGGTGACGATGATGATGTCATCTAGGTATACGAACACGTGCGGCTCCAAATCGGTGCAAAGCACAGTGTTGATGAACCTCTGCCATGTCGCTGGGGCATTATGCAACCCAAATGGCATACTCTTAAATTGAAACAGTCCTCTATTCGGCACAGTGAAAGCGGTGTACTGCCTCGATTTTTACTCAGCCGGGATTTACCAATAAGCGGACTTAATGTCCAGCGAAGAAAGGTACTTGGCATCCCTGAGCTTGTCTAAGGTGGAGGAGATGGATAAGCGTCCCTCTCAGTAACCTTATTTAACTTCCTGTAATCCACGCAAAACCTAAACGTTCCGTCTTTCTTCCTAATCATCACAATTGGAGAAGCCCACGGACTACTTGACTTCTCTATGATGTCTTCCTTCAACATGTCTTCTAACTCTTTATCAATATGGCGCTGAACCGCAGGTGAAACCGGATAATACCGCTGCTTGATTGGTTCAGCCGCCGTCCTAATCTTGTGCTCCACTAGATGTGTGCACCCTAAGCCCTCTGGCATGTTCTCAAAAACTTGCCCTATAAAGCTAGCTAACTGCCTACTTTGCCCTTCGTCCAACTCTCCTCTCTCTTGAATGGCCGAAATCGAAGTCAACGCGACTTGATTCGAGAAGCGCCATTCTCCTGATCGTAAATCCGGGACCAAAAATCGGCGGGTCCAAAAATCGGCACCCAAGATCAAAATGTGTGGAAGAGTCGAGATGACTAGGCACTCTAATAAAAATGATTTGCCCTGCACTACAAAAGGAAGTAGAATGCTCCCTTCTACTCCTATCCGACCCCCATCAGCTAATGATACCCTACTTCCACCCGTCCCTACCGACGATCGTACGCGACGCCCCTGAATCCAATAAACCTATAAGCCTAACTCCATATACTTCGACACCTAAATAAGGGCGTACGTCGTCATCCTTTGCCTCAAGCGTGAAACCTAAGTGGACGACCTCCAACTGGTTGCCAGCAGGCAACCTAACTAACCTAACCTAATTTGCCCTGCCGATGCAAGAGTCCGCTGCCCATTTCCCGAGCAGTTTCTACAATCCTTCCGAATGACCCCTAGCTTACCACAACCTAAGCATCTCCTAGGAGCGGAACAGGTGTTAGAAAAATGTCCTTCTTGATTGCAATTGAAACATCTCATCCTGCGAGGAGGTTGAGTGTGTCGGGAAACTAGAGAGACAGATGGTTCTTCTACCGCGGCGTAGGCAAGATCAGGTTCCAATAGGTTCCTGGATCTTGGAGGGGGAGGTGGCGCAAACGGTTCCACGTTGGCTCGGACCATCTTGAGTTTCCTACCCAACGCAACCAGGTCCCCGATCGTTTTCGGATCGGCCAAACCTAACTGCGTTTGGTAGAATGGTGCGAGATTCCGCTGAACCATGCCCAGCTTTCGGCTCTCAGATAGGGGTTCCGACAACCGACCAAACATATTTTCCATGATGGCCACATAGACTCCTATTGACTCATCCTTCCCTTGGGTTCGTCGCCTAATCTCCTCTAATAAGAGGTCATCATAGTTGGGTGGAAGAAACTCCAACTTTAGTTCCCTAACTAGCTCTTGCCAAGTACTAATTGTCCTCCTAACAGCCCTAAACCACAGAAGTGCCTTCCCGATGAATAGGTCTACCGCCGACTTGAAAAGTTGTACCTCGCTAACTCTCCGAGCTGCCCGCAATTCTTCAACCCGTTCCAAAAATGAGTTCACCGACGCTCCGCAACGTTCACCTGAAAATTTAAGATCCCATTTGGATAGGTTCTCGAACCTTTCATTGGTTACGAGAATCCTATCCCCGCCCGATGACGTCGTTTGATGTGTATGGTCTCCACCAGTCGCTTCCTTCTGGGTCTGCCGCTGCTGTTGTTGTTGCTGCCCGGTTGTGTTCCGTGGCTCCTCCTCTTCGTCTTCCTCTTCGTCTTCTCCTTCAAGGGTTCCCAATAGCATCATCAAAGTTGTTTTTAATTTTTTTTTCCTGCTGCCTCTTCTTCATTGGCAGGCTTTGACCTGCCTATGCACCCTGTTGCCCACTCAATTTTTGTATAAATCTTCTTATAATCTGGAGAACCTCGAACCGGTGGATTCTCCAGCAACCCCTCAATTTCTAGGATCTTCTTCTCGACCGCGACCCTATCTACTGCGAAATCGAACGGGTATTCCTCAACATCCAGAGAACCCCTACGTTCAAGGGCCCTTGCGGATCGTAGCGACTTTCGCATTATCTCTACATTACCGGTAGCTAGCTCCCTCCACTCGACTTCATACGCGAGCTCCTCTTGCGACAAGCGATTGATCTCCATTTTGAACTTTTATGATTCTGTCCTAATTCCTAATATCGAACACTAGTAAACGAAGGTATTGTAATGTCACCCGATCGCAACACAAAAGAAAAACATACAGAAAAGCTACAATCCGTCTGAAACGGATCGTCTGATACCCTATCCTCCTCTCTATAAAGTGGGCGTAGCCAAATTGCATTTCGTACTCAAATATGGCTATAACCTCGAACGTTTGAGGATGTTACATGTAAAATTTTTTCAAAATCGGTTTTTTAATGAAAACGCCCTCCAAAAAGTGAGCGTGACCAAAACTGTATCTGTATGGGTGAATTGTAAGGAATCTGAATACCTAAATATTAAGACTTAACAAAATTTTTCGGTTTCATATAATTTAGTGAAGTTATAAAAAAGTAGGCGTGGCAGTGGGCGGATGTAAAAGAAATTTACACTTCTACTGTATCTTTTCGTCAGAAGCCCAGATATGAAATTTCAGCGTCCTAGTTAAAAATTTAAGGCCCAAAAATGGGTTTTATGATGAAAAAGTGGGCGTGGCCAAAACTGTTCTATGGGTGAATTGTAGGGAATCTAAATACCCAAATATTTGGTTTTAACAAAATTTTTCGGTTTCATATAATTTAGTGAAGTTATAAAAAAGTAGGCGTGGCAGTGGGCGGATGTAAAAAAATTTTACACTAGTATTGTATCTTTTTCTCGGAAGCCCAGATATGAAATTTCAGCGTCCTAGTTAAAAATTTAAGGCCCAAAAATCGGTTTTGTGATGAAAACGCCCCCAAAAAGTGGGCGTGGCCAAAACTTTTGTATGGGTGGATTGTAGGGAATCTGAATGCCTAAATATTTGGTCTTAACAAAATTTTTCGGTTTCATATAATTTAGTGAAGTTATGAAAAAGTGGGCGTGGCAGTGGGCGGATTTCAAAAATTTTTACACTTGTACTGTATCTTTTCCTCAGAAGCCCAGATATGAAATTTCATCGTCCTAGCTCAAAATTTAAGGCCCAAAAAGCGGTGACATACGGACGGACGGACGGACGGACGGACAGACGGACGGACGGTCATCGCTCAATCGATTTCGCTATTGATGCTGATCACGAATATATATACTTTATATGGTCTATTTCGATTATTTCTCTATGTTACAAACTATGTGTCAAACTTAATATACCCTTAGGATAGGGTATAAACATGCAGAAAAGCTACAATCCGTCTGGAACGGATCGTATGATACCCTATCCTCCTCTCTATAAAATGGACGTGGCCAAATTGCGTTTTGTACTCAAATATAGCTATAATGTCGAACGTTTGAGGATGTTACATGTAAAATTTTATCAAAATAGGTTTTTTGATGATAACGCCCCCAAAAAGTGGACGTGGCCAAAACTGTTCTATGGATGAATTGTAGGGAATCTAAATACCCAAATAATTGGTCTTAACAAAATTTTTCGGTTTCGTATAATTTAGTGAAGTTATAAAAAAGTAGGCGTGGCAGTGGGCGGATGTAAAAAAATTTTACACTTGTACTGTATCGTTTTCTTGGAAGCCCACATATGAAATTTCAGCGTCCTAGTTAAAAATTTAAGGCCCAAAAATCGGTTTTGTGATGAAAACGCCCCCAAAAAGTGGGCGTGGCCAAAACTTTTGTATGAGTGGATTGTAGGGAATCTGAATGCCTAAATATTTGGTCTTAACAAAATTTTTCGGTTTCATATAATTTAGTGAAGATATGAAAAAGTGGGGGTGGCAGTGGGCGGATTTCAAAAATTTTTACACTTGTACTGTATCTTTTTCTCAGAAGCCCAGATATGAAATTTCATCGTCCTAGCTCAAAATTTAAGGCCCAAAAAGCGGTGACATACGGACGGACGGACGGACGGACGGACGGACGGTCATCGCTCAATCGATTTCGCTATTGATGCTGATCATGAATATATATACTTTATAGGGTCTATCTCGATTATTTCTCTATGTTACAAACTATGTGTCAAACTTAATATACCCTTAGGATAGGGTATAAAAAAAGGTTCTGTAGTGTCCAGAGTAGTGAAGTGACAAAGAAACAAAGAATATCTAGTGATTGTGGCGGAGATATACCACTCCCACCCCGCAGATATACCACTCCCACCCCACAGGATAGGAGTAGATTGGACAGAACTTCGAGGACCCCAGTGGAAGAATAGAAATATCAGGATTAAAAAAAAACATACAGAAAAGCTACAATCCATCTGGAACGGATCGTATGATACCCTATCCTCCTCTCTATTAAGTGGGCGTGGCAAAATTGCATTCTGTACTCAAATATAGCTATAATGTCGAACGTTTGAGGATGTTACATGTAAAATTTTATCAAAATAGGTTTTCTGATGATAACGCCCCCAAAAGTGGGCGTGGCCAAAACTGTTCTATGGGTGAATTGTAGGGAATCTAAATACCCAAATATTTGGTCTTAACAAAATTTTTCGGTTTCATATAATTTAGTGAAGTTCTAAAAAGTAGGCGTGGCAGTGGGCGGATGTAAAAAAATTTTACACTTGTACTGTATCTTTTTCTTGGAAGCCCAGATATGAAATTTCAGAGTCCTAGTTAAAAATTTAAGGCCCAAAAATCGGTTTTGTGATGAAAACGCCCCCAAAAAGTGGGCGTGGCCAAAAATTTTGTATGGGTGGATTGTAGGGAATCTGAATGCCTAAATATTTGGTCTTAACAAAATTTTTCGGTTTCATATAATTTAGTGAAGTTATGAAAAAGTGGGCGTGGCAGTGGGCGGATTTAAAAAATTTTTACACTTGTACTGTATCTTTTTCTTAGAAGCCCAGATATGAAATTTCATCGTCCTAGCTCAAAATTTAAGGCCCAAAAAGCGGTGACATACGGACGGACGGACGGACGGACGGACGGACGGTCATCGCTCAATCGATTTCGCTATTGATGCTGATCACGAATATATATACTTTATAGGGTCTATCTCGATTATTTCTCTATGTTACAAACTATGTGTCAAACTTAATATACCCTTAGGATAGGGTATAAACATACAGAAAAGCTACAATCCGTCTGCAACGGATCGTATGATACCCTATCCTCCTCTCTATAAAGTGGGCGTGGCCAAATTGCATTTTGTACTCAAATATAGCTATAATGTCGAACGTTTGAGGATGTTACATGTAAAATTTCATGAAAATCGGTTTTTTGATGAAAACGCCCCCAAAAAGTGGGCGTGACCAAAACTGTTCTATGGGTGAATTGTAGGGAATCTAAATACCCAAATATTTGGTCTTAACAAAATTTTTCGGTTTCATATAATTTAGTGAAGTTATAAAAAAGTAGGCGTGGCAGTGGGCGGATGTAAAAAACATTTACACTTGTACTGTATCTTTTTCTCAGAAGCCCAGATATGAAATTTCATCGTCCTAGCTCAAAATTTAAGGCCCAAAAAGCGGTGACATACGGACGGACGGACGGACGGTCATCGCTCAATCGATTTCGCTATTGATGCTGATCACGAATATATATACTTTATAGGGTCTATCTCGATTATTTCTCTATGTTACAAACTATGTGTCAAACTTAATATACCCTTAGGATAGGGTATAAAAAGAAATGATACCGCAAGTCAAATCGAAAAAAGAAAAAAAAAAATCAAACAAATTCAGGGAAATATCCTCACCAATAATTCTTTTTTTGACACACTGTACCAGCATATAAATACCCCGACAGTACTAAAAACCAAACTGAATAAAAAAACATACAGAAAAGCTACAATCCGTCTGGAACGGATCGTATGATACCCTATCCTCCTCTCTATAAAGTGGGCGTGGCCAAATTGCATTTTATACTCAAATATAGCTGTAATGTCGAACATTTGAGGATGTTACATGTAAAATTTTATCAAAATAGGTTTTTTGGTGATAACGCCCCCAAAAAGTGGGCGTGGCCAAAACCGTTCTATGGATGAATTGTAGGGAATCTAAATACCCAAATATTTGGTCTTAACAAAATTTTTCGGTTTCATATAATTTAGTGAAGTTATAAAAAAGTAGGCGTGGCAGTGGGCGGATGTAAAAAAATTTTACACTAGTATTGTATCTTTTTCTCGGAAGCCCAGATATGAAATTTCAGCGTCCTAGTTAAAAATTTAAGGCCCAAAAATCGGTTTTGTGATGAAAACGCCCCCAAAAAGTGGGCGTGGCCAAAACTTTTGTATGGGTGGATTGTAGGGAATCTGAATGCGTAAATATTTGGTCTTAACAAAATTTTTCGGTTTCATATAATTTAGTGAAGTTATGAAAAAGTGGGCGTGGCAGTGGGCGGATTTCAAAAATGTTTACACTTGTACTGTATCTTTTTTTCAGAAGCCCAGATATGAAATTTCATCGTCCTAGCTCAAAATTTAAGGCCCAAAAAGCGGTGACATACGGACGGACGGACGGACGGACGGACGGACGGTCATCGCTCAATCGATTTCGCTATTGATGCTGATCACGAATATATATACTTTATATGGTCTATCTCGATTATTTCTCTATGTTACAAACTATGTGTCAAACTTAATATACCCTTAGGATAGGGTATAAACATACAGAAAAGCTACAATCCGTCTGGAACGGATCGTATGATACCCTATCCTCCTCTCTATTAAGTGGGCGTGGCAAAATTGCATTCTGTACTCAAATATAGCTATAATGTCGAACGTTTGAGGATGTTACATGTAAAATTTTATCAAAATAGGTTTTCTGATGATAACGCCCCCAAAAAGTGGGCGTGGCCAAAACTGTTCTATAGGTGAATTGTAGGGAATCTAAATACCCAAATATTTCGTCTTAACAAAATTTTTCGGTTTCGTATAATTTAGTGAAGTTATAAAAAAGTAGGCGTGGCAGTGGGCGGATGTAAAAAAATTTTACACTTGTACTGTATCTTTTTCTTGGAAGCCCACATATGAAATTTCAGCGTCCTAGTTAAAAATTTAAGGCCCAAAAATCGGTTTTGTGATGAAAACGCCCCCAAAAAGTGGGCGTGGCCAAAACTTTTGTATGAGTGGATTGTAGGGAATCTGAATGCCTAAATATTTGGTCTTAACAAAATTTTTCGGTTTCATATAATTTAGTGAAGTTATGAAAAAGTGGTCGTGGCAGTGGGCGGATGTAAAAAACATTTACACTTGTACTGTATCTTTTTCTCAGAAGCCCAGATATGAAATTTCATCGTCCTAGCTCAAAATTTAAGGCCCAAAAAGCGGTGACATACGGACGGACGGACGGACGGTCATCGCTCAATCGATTTCGCTATTGATGCTGATCACGAATATATATACTTTATAGGGTCTATCTCGATTATTTCTCTATGTTACAAACTATGTGTCAAACTTAATATACCCTTAGGATAGGGTATAAACATACAGAAAAGCTACAATCCGTCTGCAACGGATCGTATGATACCCTATCCTCCTCTCTATAAAGTGGGCGTGGCCAAATTGCATTTTGTACTCAAATATAGCTATAATGTCGAACGTTTGAGGATGTTACATGTAAAATTTTATCAAAATAGGTTTTTTGATGATAACGCCCCCAAAAAGTGGACGTGGCCAAAACTGTTCTATGGATGAATTGTAGGGAATCTAAATACCCAAATAATTGGTCTTAACAAAATTTTTCGGTTTCGTATAATTTAGTGAAGTTATAAAAAAGTAGGCGTGGCAGTGGGCGGATGTAAAAAAATTTTACACTTGTACTGTATCTTTTTCTTGGAAGCCCACATATGAAATTTCAGCGTCCTAGTTAAAAATTTAAGGCCCAAAAATCGGTTTTGTGATGAAAACGCCCCCAAAAAGTGGGCGTGGCCAAAACTTTTGTATGAGTGGATTGTAGGGAATCTGAATGCCTAAATATTTGGTCTTAACAAAATTTTTCGGTTTCATATAATTTAGTGAAGATATGAAAAAGTGGGGGTGGCAGTGGGCGGATTTCAAAAATTTTTACACTTGTACTGTATCTTTTTCTCAGAAGCCCAGATATGAAATTTCATCGTCCTAGCTCAAAATTTAAGGCCCAAAAAGCGGTGACATACGGACGGACGGACGGACGGACGGACGGACGGTCATCGCTCAATCGATTTCGCTATTGATGCTGATCATGAATATATATACTTTATAGGGTCTATCTCGATTATTTCTCTATGTTACAAACTATGTGTCAAACTTAATATACCCTTAGGATAGGGTATAAAAAAAGGTTCTGTAGTGTCCAGAGTAGTGAAGTGACAAAGAAACAAAGAATATCTAGTGATTGTGGCGGAGATATACCACTCCCACCCCGCAGATATACCACTCCCACCCCACAGGATAGGAGTAGATTGGACAGAACTTCGAGGACCCCAGTGGAAGAATAGAAATATCAGGATTAAAAAAAAACATACAGAAAAGCTACAATCCATCTGGAACGGATCGTATGATACCCTATCCTCCTCTCTATTAAGTGGGCGTGGCAAAATTGCATTCTGTACTCAAATATAGCTATAATGTCGAACGTTTGAGGATGTTACATGTAAAATTTTATCAAAATAGGTTTTCTGATGATAACGCCCCCAAAAAGTGGGCGTGGCCAAAACTGTTCTATGGGTGAATTGTAGGGAATCTAAATACCCAAATATTTGGTCTTAACAAAATTTTTCGGTTTCATATAATTTAGTGAAGTTCTAAAAAAGTAGGCGTGGCAGTGGGCGGATGTAAAAAAATTTTACACTTGTACTGTATCTTTTTCTTGGAAGCCCAGATATGAAATTTCAGAGTCCTAGTTAAAAATTTAAGGCCCAAAAATCGGTTTTGTGATGAAAACGCCCCCAAAAAGTGGGCGTGGCCAAAAATTTTGTATGGGTGGATTGTAGGGAATCTGAATGCCTAAATATTTGGTCTTAACAAAATTTTTCGGTTTCATATAATTTAGTGAAGTTATGAAAAAGTGGGCGTGGCAGTGGGCGGATTTAAAAAATTTTTACACTTGTACTGTATCTTTTTCTTAGAAGCCCAGATATGAAATTTCATCGTCCTAGCTCAAAATTTAAGGCCCAAAAAGCGGTGACATACGGACGGACGGACGGACGGACGGACGGACGGTCATCGCTCAATCGATTTCGCTATTGATACTGATCACGAATATATATACTTTATAGGGTCTATCTCGATTATTTCTCTATGTTACAAACTATGTGTCAAACTTAATATACCCTTAGGATAGGGTATAAACATACAGAAAAGCTACAATCCGTCTGCAACGGATCGTATGATACCCTATCCTCCTCTCTATAAAGTGGGCGTGGCCAAATTGCATTTTGTACTCAAATATAGCTATAATGTCGAACGTTTGAGGATGTTACATGTAAAATTTCATGAAAATCGGTTTTTTGATGAAAACGCCCCCAAAAAGTGGGCGTGACCAAAACTGTTCTATGGGTGAATTGTAGGGAATCTAAATACCCAAATATTTGGTCTTAACAAAATTTTTCGGTTTCATATAATTTAGTGAAGTTATAAAAAAGTAGGCGTGGCAGTGGGCGGATGTAAAAAACATTTACACTTGTACTGTATCTTTTTCTCAGAAGCCCAGATATGAAATTTCATCGTCCTAGCTCAAAATTTAAGGCCCAAAAAGCGGTGACATACGGACGGACGGACGGACGGTCATCGCTCAATCGATTTCGCTATTGATGCTGATCACGAATATATATACTTTATAGGGTCTATCTCGATTATTTCTCTATGTTACAAACTATGTTTCAAACTTAATATACCCTTAGGATAGGGTATAAAAAGAAATGATACCGCAAGTCAAATCGAAAAAAGAAAAAAAAAATCAAACAAATTCAGGGAAATATCCTCACCAATAATTCTTTTTTTGACACACTGTACCAGCATATAAATACCCCGACAGTACTAAAAACCAAACTGAATAAAAAAACATACAGAAAAGCTACAATCCGTCTGGAACGGATCGTATGATACCCTATCCTCCTCTCTATAAAGTGGGCGTGGCCAAATTGCATTTTATACTCAAATATAGCTGTAATGTCGAACATTTGAGGATGTTACATGTAAAATTTTATCAAAATAGGTTTTTTGGTGATAACGCCCCCAAAAGGTGGGCGTGGCCAAAACCGTTCTATGGATGAATTGTAGGGAATCTAAATACCCAAATATTTGGTCTTAACAAAATTTTTCGGTTTCATATAATTTAGTGAAGTTATAAAAAAGTAGGCGTGGCAGTGGGCGGATGTAAAAAAATTTTACACTAGTATTGTATCTTTTTCTCGGAAGCCCAGATATGAAATTTCAGCGTCCTAGTTAAAAATTTAAGGCCCAAAAATCGGTTTTGTGATGAAAACGCCCCCAAAAAGTGGGCGTGGCCAAAACTTTTGTATGGGTGGATTGTAGGGAATCTGAATGCGTAAATATTTGGTCTTAACAAAATTTTTCGGTTTCATATAATTTAGTGAAGTTATGAAAAAGTGGGCGTGGCAGTGGGCGGATTTCAAAAATGTTTACACTTGTACTGTATCTTTTTTTCAGAAGCCCAGATATGAAATTTCATCGTCCTAGCTCAAAATTTAAGGCCCAAAAAGCGGTGACATACGGACGGACGGACGGACGGACGGACGGACGGACGGACGGACGGACAGACGGACGGACGGACGGACGGACGGACGGACGGTCATCGCTCAATCGATTTCGCTATTGATGCTGATCACGAATATATATACTTTATAGGGTCTATCTCGATTATTTCTCTATGTTACAAACTATGTGTCAAACTTAATATACCCTTAGGATAGGGTATAAACATACAGAAAAGCTACAATCCGTCTGGAACGGATCGTATGATACCCTATCCTCCTCTCTATTAAGTGGGCGTGGCAAAATTGCATTCTGTACTCAAATATAGCTATAATGTCGAACGTTTGAGAATGTTACATGTAAAATTTTATCAAAATAGGTTTTCTGATGATAACGCCCCCAAAAAGTGGGCGTGGCCAAAACTGTTCTATGGGTGAATTGTAGGGAATCTAAATACCCAAATATTTGGTCTTAACAAAATTTTTCGGTTTCATATAATTTAGTGAAGTTCTAAAAAAGTAGGCGTGGCAGTGGGCGGATGTAAAAAAATTTTACACTTGTACTGTGTCTTTTTCTTGGAAGCCCAGATATGAAATTTCAGAGTCCTAGTTAAAAATTTAAGGCCCAAAAATCGGTTTTGTGCTGAAAACGCCCCCAAAAAGAGGGCGTGGCCAAAACTTTTGTATGGGTGGATTGTAGGGAATCTGAATGCCTAAATATTTGGTCTTAACAAAATTTTTCGGTTTCATATAATTTAGTGAAGTTATGAAAAAGTGGGCGTGGCAGTGGGCGGATTTCAAAAATTTTTACACTTGTACTGTATCTTTTCCTCAGAAGCCCAGATATGAAATTTCATCGTCCTAGCTCAAAATTTAAGGCCCAAAAAGCGGTGACATACGGACGGACGGACGGACGGACGGACGGACGGACGGACGGACGGACGGACAGACGGACGGACGGACGGACGGACGGACAGACGGACAGACGGTCATCGCTCAATCGATTTCGCTATTGATGCTGATCACGAATATATATACTTTATATGGTCTATTTCGATTATTTCTCTATGTTACAAACTATGTGTCAAACTTAATATACCCTTAGGATAGGGTATAAACATATAGAAAAGCTACAATCCGTCTGGAACGGATCGTATGATACCCTATCCTCCTCTCTATAAAATGGACGTGGCCAAATTGCATTTTGTACTCAAATATAGCTATAATGTCGAACGTTTGAGGATGTTACATGTAAAATTTTATCAAAATAGGTTTTTTGATGATAACGCCCCCAAAAAGTGGGCGTGGCCAAAACTGTTCTATGGATGAATTGTAGGGAATCTAAATACCCAAATATTTGGTCTTAACAAAATTTTTCGGTTTCATATAATTTAGTGAAGTTATAAAAAAGTAGGCGTGGCAGTGGGCGGATGTAAAAAAATTTTACACTTGTACTGTATCTTTTTCTTGGAAGCCCACATATGAAATTTCAGCGTCCTAGTTAAAAATTTAAGGCCCAAAAATCGGTTTTGTGCTGAAAACGCCCCCAAAAAGAGGGCGTGGCCAAAACTTTTGTATGGGTGGATTGTAGGGAATCTGAATGCCTAAATATTTGCTCTTAACAAAATTTTTCGGTTTCATATAATTTAGTGAAGTTATGAAAAAGTGGGCGTGGCAGTGGGCGGATTTAAAAAATTTTTACACTTGTACTGTATCTTTTTCTTAGAAGCCCAGATATGAAATTTCATCATCCTAGCTCAAAATTTAAGGCCCAAAAAGCGGTGACATACGGACGGACGGACGGACGGACGGACGGTCATCGCTCAATCGATTTCGCTATTGATGCTGATCACGAATATATATACTTTATAGGGTCTATCTCGATTATTTCTCTATGTTACAAACTATGTGTCAAACTTAATATACCCTTAGGATAGGGTATAAACAACCACCTACTTGGCTTCCAGGGATTTGACTTCTGGAAGATATATACTTTTGGGGAATATCCAACGATGTTTTGCTGCTCGCTGTACTTATAGAATTCTTCTAAAACACCTGCCCAGCATGCGTAAATATATATGTGCGATAACACTTCTCCAGCTATGTACCTATGTATTTATTTATTTTGGGACACCGCACTGAAAAGGAAAACAGAGACCAAAGTAAACGAAAAAAAAAAACATACAGAAAAGCTACAATCCGTCTGGAACGGATCGTATGATACCCTATTCTCCTCTCTATTAAGTGGGCGTGGCAAAATTGCATTCTGTACTCAAATATAGCTATAATGTCGAACGTTTGAGGATGTTACATGTAAAATTTTATCAAAATAGGTTTTCTGATGATAACGCCCCCAAAAAGTGGGCGTGGCCAAAGCTGTTCTATGGGTGAATTGTAGGGAATCTAAATACCCAAATATTTGGTCTTAACAAAATTTTTCGGTTTCATATAATTTAGTGAAGTTCTAAAAAAGTAGGCGTGGCAGTGGGCGGATGTAAAAAAATTTTACACTTGTACTGTATCTTTTTCTTGGAAGCCCAGATATGAAATTTCAGAGTCCTAGTTAAAAATTTAAGGCCCAAAAATCGGTTTTGTGATGAACACGCCCCCAAAAAGTGGGCGTGGCCAAAAATTTTGTATGGGTGGATTGTAGGGAATCTGAATGCCTAAATATTTGGTCTTAACAAAATTTTTCGGTTTCATATAATTTAGTGAAGTTATGAAAAAGTGGGCGTGGCAGTGGGCGGATTTAAAAAATTTTTACACTTGTACTGTATCTTTTTCTTAGAAGCCCAGATATGAAATTTCATCCTCCTAGCTCAAAATTTAAGGCCCAAAAAGCGGTGACATACGGACGGACGGACGGACGGACGGACGGTC
>CAJMZQ010000002.1:189709-191806 GCA_905220385.1 Xylota sylvarum
TGACTGACTGACTGACTGACTGACTGACTGACTGACTGACTGACTGACTGACTGACTGACTGACTGACTGACTGACTGACTGACTGACTGACTGACTGACTGACTGACTGACTGACTGACTGACTGACTGACTGACTGACTGACTGACTGACTGACTGACTGACTGACTGACTGACTGACTGACTGACTGACTGACTGACTGACTGACTGACTGACTGACTGACTGACTGACTGACTGACTGACTGACTGACTGACTGACTGACTGACTGACTGACTGACTGACTGACTGACTGACTGACTGACTGACTGACTGACTGACTGACTGACTGACTGACTGACTGACTGACTGACTGACTGACTGACTGACTGACTGACTGACTGACTGACTGACTGACTGACTGACTGACTGACTGACTGACTGACTGACTGACTGACTGACTGACTGACTGACTGACTGACTGACTGACTGACTGACTGACTGACTGACTGACTGACTGACTGACTGACTGACTGACTGACTGACTGACTGACTGACTGACTGACTGACTGACTGACTGACTGACTGACTGACTGACTGACTGACTGACTGACTGACTGACTGACTGACTGACTGACTGACTGACTGACTGACTGACTGAGTGACTGACTGACTGACTGACTGACTGACTGACTGACTGACTGACTGACTGACTGACTGACTGACTGACTGACTGACTGACTGACTGACTGACTGACTGACTGACTGACTGACTGACTGACTGACTGACTGACTGACTGACTGACTGACTGACTGACTGACTGACTGACTGACTGACTGACTGACTGACTGACTGACTGACTGACTGACTGACTGACTGACTGACTGACTGACTGACTGACTGACTGACTGACTGACTGACTGACTGACTGACTGACTGACTGACTGACTGACTGACTGACTGACTGACTGACTGACTGACTGACTGACTGACTGACTGACTGACTGACTGACTGACTGACTGACTGACTGACTGACTGACTGACTGACTGACTGACTGACTGACTGACTGACTGACTGACTGACTGACTGACTGACTGACTGACTGACTGACTGACTGACTGACTGACTGACTGACTGACTGACTGACTGACTGACTGACTGACTGACTGACTGACTGACTGACTGACTGACTGACTGACTGACTGACTGACTGACTGACTGACTGACTGACTGACTGACTGACTGACTGACTGACTGACTGACTGACTGACTGACTGACTGACTGACTGACTGACTGACTGACTGACTGACTGACTGACTGACTGACTGACTGACTGACTGACTGACTGACTGACTGACTGACTGACTGACTGACTGACTGACTGACTGACTGACTGACTGACTGACTGACTGACTGACTGACTGACTGACTGACTGACTGACTGACTGACTGACTGACTGACTGACTGACTGACTGACTGACTGACTGACTGACTGACTGACTGACTGACTGACTGACTGACTGACTGACTGACTGACTGACTGACTGACTGACTGACTGACTGACTGACTGACTGACTGACTGACTGACTGACTGACTGACTGACTGACTGACTGACTGACTGACTGACTGACTGACTGACTGACTGACTGACTGACTGACTGACTGACTGACTGACTGACTGACTGACTGACTGACTGACTGACTGACTGACTGACTGACTGACTGACTGACTGACTGACTTACTGACTGACTGACTGACTGACTGACTGACTGACTGACTGACTGACTGACTGACTGACTGACTGACTGACTGACTGACTGACTGACTGACTGACTGACTGACTGACTGACTGACTGACTGACTGACTGACTGACTGACTGACTGACTGACTGACTGACTGACTGACTGACTGACTGACTGACTGACTGACTGACTGACTGACTGACTGACTGACTGACTGACTGACTGACTGACTGACTGACTGACTGACTGACTGACTGACTGACTGACTGACTGACTGACTGACTGACTGACTGACTGACTGACTGACTGACTGACTGACTGACTGACTGACTGACTGACTGACTGACTGACTGACTGACTGACTGACT
>CAJMZQ010000003.1:0-187098 GCA_905220385.1 Xylota sylvarum
TAAGTTGTTCTTGTAGAATGTTGAACGACTATCCCTAACTAAAATCTATCCACTCAACAAAAATTATTTCACACCACAGACTCATCTTGGTCAGGATCGATTTGAAATCTATCATGGTTTCAGAGAAATCATACTCCATGGTAAGTTGTTCTTGTAGAATGTTGAACGACTACTCCTAACTAAAATCTATCGACTCAACAAAAATTATTTCAGAGAAATCATACTCCATGGTTCGTTGTTCTTGTAGAATGTTGAACGACTATCCCAACTAAAATCTATCCACTCAACAAAAATTATTTCAGAGAAATCATAGTCCATGGTAAGTTGTTCTTGTAGAATGTTGAACGACTATCCCAACTAAAATCTATCCACTCAACAAAAATTATTTCACACCACACACTCATCTTGGTCAGGATCGATTTGAAATCTATCATGGTTTCAGAGAAATCATACTCCATGGTAAGTTGTTCTTGTAGAATGTTGAACGACTACTCCTAACTAAAATCTATCGACTCAACAAAAATTATTTCAGAGAAATCATACTCCATGGTTCGTTGTTCTTGTAGAATGTTGAACGACTATCCCAACTAAAATCTATCCACTCAACAAAAATTATTTCAGAGAAATCATAGTCCATGGTAAGTTGTTCTTGTAGAATGTTAAACGACTACCCCAACTAAAATCTATCCACTCAACAAAAATTATTTCACACCACAGACTCATCTTGGTCAGGATCGATTTGAAATCTATCATGGTTGCAGAGAAATCATAGTCCATGGTAAGTTGTTCTTGTAGAATGTTGAACGACTACCCCGAATTAAAATCTATCCACTCAACAAAAATTATTTCACACTACAGACTCATTTTGGTCACAATCGATTTGTAATCTGTCATGGTTTCAGAGAAGTCATACTTCATGGTTCGTAGTTCTAATAGAATGTTGAAAGACTACCCCAACTAAAATCTATCCACTCAACAAAAATTATTTCAGAGAAATCATACTCCATGGTTCGTTGTTCTTGTAGAATATTGAACGACTATCCCAACTAAAATCTATCCACTCAACAAAAATTATTTCAGAGAAATCATACTCCATGGTAAGTTGTTCTTGTAGAATGTTGGACGACTATCCCAACTAAAATCTATCCACTCAACAAAAATTATTTCACACCACAGACTCATCTTGGTCAGGATCGATTTGAAATCTATCATGGTTTCAGAGAAATCATACTCCATGGTTCGTTGTTCTTGTAGAATGTTGAATGACTACCTCAACTAAACTCTATCCACGAAGCATAAAAATATTTCACACCACAGACTCATCTTGGTCAGGATCGATTTGAAATCTATCATGGATTCAGAAAAATCATACTCCATGGTTCGTTGTTCTGGTAGAATGTTGAACGACTACCCCAACAAAAATCTATCCACTCAACAAAAATTATTTCACACCACAGACTCATCTTGGTCAGGATCGATTTGAAATCTATCATGGTTTCAGAGAAATCATACTCCATGGTTCGTTGTTCTTGTAGAATGTTGAACGACTACCCCAACTAAAATCTATCCACTCAACAAAAATTATTTCACACCACAGACTCATCTTGGTCAGGATCGATTTGAAATCTATCATGGTTTCAGAGAAATCATACTCCATGGTAAGTTGTTCTTGTAGAATGTTGAGCGACTACCCCAACTAAAATCTATCCACTCAACAAAAATTATTTCACACCACAGACTCATCTTGGTCAGGATCGATTTGAAATCTATCATGGTTTCAGAGAAATCATACTCCATGGTTCGTTGTTCTTGTAAAATGTTGAACGATTATCCCAACTAAAATCTATCCACTCAACAAAAATTATTTCAGAGAAATCATAGTCCATTGTAAGTTGTTCTTGTAGAATGTTGAACGACTACCCCAACTAAAATCTATCCACTTAACAAAAATTATTTCACACCACAGACTCATCTTGGTCGGGATCGATTTGAAATCTATCATGGTTTCAGAGAAATCATACTCCATGGTACGTTGTTCTTTTAGAATGTTGAACGACTACCCCAACTAAAATCTATCCACTCAACAAAAATTATTTCACACCACAGACTCATCTTGGTCAGGATCGATTTGAAATCTATCATGGTTTCAGAGAAATCATAGTCCATGGTAAGTTGTTCTTGTAGAATGTTGAACGACTATCCCAACTAAAATCTATCCACTCAACAAAAATTATTTCACACCACAGACTCATCTTGGTCAGGATCGATTTGAAATCTATCATGGTTTCAGAGAAATCATACTCCATGGTAAGTTGTTCTTGTAAAATGTTGAACGACTATCCCAACTAAAATCTATCCATTCAACAAAAATTATTTCAGGAAAATCATACTCCATGGTTCGTTGTTCTTGTAGAATGTTGAACGACTACCCCTAACTAAAATCTATCCACTCAACAAAAATTATTTCACACCACAGACTCATCTTGGTCAGGACCGATTTGAAATCTATCATGGTTTCAGAGAAATCATACTCCATGGTAAGTTGTTCTTTTAGAATGTTGAACGACTACCCCAACTAAAATCTATCCACTCAACAAAAATTATTTCACACCACAGACTCATCTTGGTCAGGATCGATTTGAAATCTATCATGGTTTCAGAGAAATCATACTCCATGGTAAGTTGTTCTTGTAGAATGTTGAACGACTACCCCAACTAAAATCTATCCACTCAACAAAAATTATTTCACACCACAGACTCATCTTGGTCAGGATCGATTTGAAATCTATCATGGTTTCAGAGAAATCATAGTCCATGGTAAGTTGTTCTTGTAGAATGTTGAACGACTATCCCAACTAAAATCTATCCACTCAACAAAAATTATTTCACACCACAGACTCATCTTGGTCAGGATCGATTTGAAATCTATCATGGTTTCAGAGAAATCATACTCCATGGTAAGTTGTTCTTGTAAAATGTTGAACGACTATCCCAACTAAAATCTATCCATTCAACAAAAATTATTTCAGGAAAATCATACTCCATGGTTCGTTGTTCTTGTAGAATGTTGAACGACTACCCCCAACTAAAATCTATCCATTCAACAAAAATTATTTCAGGAAAATCATACTCCATGGTTCGTTGTTCTTGTAGAATGTTGAACGACTACCCCTAACTAAAATCTATCCACTCAACAAAAATTATTTCACACCACAGACTCATCTTGGTCAGGACCGATTTGAAATCTATCATGGTTTCAGAGAAATCATACTCCATGGTAAGTTGTTCTTGTAGAATGTTGAACGACTATCCCAACTAAAATCTATCCAGTCAACAAAAATTATTTCAGAGAAATCATACTCCATGGTTCGTTGTTCTTGTAGAATGTTGAACGACTACCCCAACTCAAATCTATCCACTCAACAAAAATTATTTCACACCACAGACTCATCTTGGTCAGGATCGATTTGAAATCTATCATGGTTGCAGAGAAATCATACTCCATCTTAAGTTGTTCTTGTAGAATGTTGAACGACTACCCCAACTAAAATCTATCCACTCAACAAAAATTATTTCACACCACAGACTCATCTTGGTCAGGATCGATTTGAAATCTATCATGGTTTCAGAGAAATCATACTCCATGGTAAGTTGTTCTTGTAGAATGTTGAACGACTATCCCAACTAAAATCTATCCACTCAACAAAAATTATTTCAGAGAAATCATACTCCATGGTTCGTTGTTCTTGTAGAATGTTGAACGACTACCCCAACTAAAATCTATCCACTCAACAAAAATTATTTCAGAGAAATCATACTCCATGGTAAGTTGTTCTTGTAGAATGTTGAACGACTACCCCAACTAAAATCTATCCACTCAACAAAAATTATTTCACACCACAGACTCATCTTGGTCAGGATCGATTTGAAATCTATCATGGTTTCAGAGAAATCATACTCCATGGTAAGTTGTTCTTGTAGAATGTTGAACGACTACCCCAACTAAAATCTATCCACTCAACAAAAATTATTTCACACCGCAAACTCATCTTGGTCAGGATCGATTTGAAATCTATCATGGTTTCAGAGAAATCATACTCCATGGTTCGTTGTTCTTGTAGAATGTTGAACGACTATCCCAACTAAAATCTATCCACTCAACAAAAATTATTTCAGAGAAATCATACTCCATGGTTCGTTGTTCTTGTAGAATGTTGAACGACTACCCCAACTAAAATCTATCCACTCAACAAAAATTATTTCAGAGAAATCATACTCCATGGTAAGTTGTTCTTGTAGAATGTTGAACGACTACCCCAACTAAAATCTATCCACTCAACAAAAATTATTTCACACCACAGACTCATCTTGGTCAGGATCGATTTTAAATCTATCATGGTTTCAGAGAAATCATACTCCATGGTTCGTTGTTCTTGTAGAATGTTGAACGACTACCCCAACTCAAATCTATCCACTCAACAAAAATTATTTCACACCACAGACTCATCTTGGTCAGGATCGATTTGAAATCTATCATGGTTGCAGAGAAATCATACTCCATCTTAAGTTGTTCTTGTAGAATGTTGAACGACTACCCCAACTAAAATCTATCCACTCAACAAAAATTATTTCACACCACAGACTCATCTTGGTCAGGATCGATTTGAAATCTATCATGGTTTCAGAGAAATCATAGTCCATGGTAAGTTGTTCTTGTAGAATGTTGAACGACTACCCCTAACTAAAATCTATCCACTCAACAAAAATTATTTCACACCACAGACTCATCTTGGTCAGGATCGATTTGAAATCTATCATGGTTTCAGAGAAATCATACTCCATGGTTCGTTGTTCTTGTAGAATGTTGAACGACTATTCCAACTAAAATCTATCCACTCAACAAAAATTATTTCAGAGAAATCATACTCCATGGTAAGTTGTTCTTGTAGAATGTTGAACGACTACCCCAACTAAAATCTATCCACTCAACAAAAATTATTTCACACCACAGACTCATCTTGGTCAGGATCGATTTGAAATCTATCATGGTTTCAGAGAAATCATACTCCATGGTTCGTTGTTCTTGTAGAATGTTGAACGACTATCCCAACTAAAATCTATCCACTCAACAAAAATTATTTCAGAGAAATCATACTCCATGGTAAGTTGTTCTTGTAGAATGTTGAACGACTACCCCAACTAAAATCTATCCACTCAACAAAAATTATTTCACACCACAGACTCATCTTGGTCAGGATCGATTTGAAATCTATCATGGTTTCAGAGAAATCATACTCCATGGTAAGTTGTTCTTGTAGAATGTTGAACGACTACCCCAACTAAAATCTATCCACTCAACAAAAATTATTTCAGAGAAATCATACTCCATGGTTCGTTGTTCTTGTAGAATGTTGAACGACTACCCCAACTAAAATCTATCCACTCAACAAAAATTATTTCAGAGAAATCATACTCCATGGTAAGTTGTTCTTGTAGAATGTTGAACGACTACCCCAACTAAAATTTATCCACTCAACAAAAATTATTTCACACCACAGACTCATCTTGGTCAGCATCGATTTGAAATCTATCATGGTTTCAGAGAAATCATAGTCCATGGTAAGTTGTTCTTGTAAAATGTTGAACGACTACCCCAACTAAAATCTATCCACTCAACAAAAATTATTTCACACCGCAAACTCATCTTGGTCAGGATCGATTTGAAATCTATCATGGTTTCAGAGAAATCATATTCCATGGTTCGTTGTTCTTGTAGAATGTTGAACGACTATCCCAACTAAAATCTATCCACTCAACAAAAATTATTTCAGAGAAATCATACTCCATGGTTCGTTGTTCTTGTAGAATGTTGAACGACTACCCCAACTAAAATCTATCCACTCAACAAAAATTATTTCACACCACAGACTCATCTTGGTCAGGATCGATTTGAAATCTATCATGGTTTCAGAGAAATCATACTCCATGATTCGTTGTTCTTGTAGAATGTTGAACGACTATCAAAACTAAAATCTATCCACTCAACAAAAATTATTTCACACCACTGACTCATCTTGGTCAGGATCGATTTGAAATCTATCATGGTTTCAGAGAAATCATACTCCATGGTTCGTTGTTCTTGTAGAATGTTGAACGACTATCCCAACTAAAATCTATCCACTCAACAAAAATTATTTCAGAGAAATCATACTCCATGGTAAGTTGTTCTTGTAGAATGTTGAACGACTACCCCAACTAAAATCTATCCACTCAACAAAAATTATTTCAGAGAAATCATACTCCATGGTAAGTTGTTCTTGTAGAATGTTGAACGACTACCCCAACTAAAATCTATCCACTCAACAAAAATTATTTCACACCACAGACTCATCTTGGTCAGGATCGATTTGAAATCTATCATGGTTTCAGAGAAATCATACTCCATGGTAAGTTGTTCTTGTAGAATGTTGAACGACTACCCCAACTAAAATCTATCCACTCAACAAAAATTATTTCACACCGCAAACTCATCTTAGTCAGGATCGATTTGAAATCTATCATGGTTTCAGAGAAATCATACTCCATGGTTCGTTGTTCTTGGAGAATGTTGAACGACTATCCCAACTAAAATCTATCCACTCAACAAAAATTATTTCAGAGAAATCATACTCCATGGTTCGTTGTTCTTGTAGAATGTTGAACGACTACCCCAACTAAAATCTATCCACTCAACAAAAATTATTTCACACCACAGACTCATCTTGGTCAGGATCGATTTGAAATCTATCATGGTTTCAGAGAAATCATAGTCCATGGTAAGTTGTTCTTGTAGAATGTTGAACGACTACCCCTAACTAAAATCTATCCACCCAACAAAAATTATTTCACACCACAGACTCATCTTGGTCAGGATCGATTTGAAATCTATCATGGTTTCAGAGAAATCATACTCCATGGCTCGTTGTTCTTGTAGAATGTTGAACGACTATCCCAACTAAAATCTATCCACTCAACAAAAATTATTTCAGAGAAATCATACTTCATGGTAAGTTGTTCTTGTAGAATGTTGAACGACTACCCCAACTAAAATCTATCCACTCAACAAAAATTATTTCACACCACAGACTCATCTTGGTCAGGATCGATTTGAAATCTTTCATGGTTTCAGAGAAATCATACTCCATGGTTCGTTGTTCTTGTAAAATGTTGAACGACTACCCCAACTAAAATCTATCCACTCAATAAAAATTATTTCACACCACAGCTTCATCTTGGTCAGGATCGGTTTGAAATCTATCATGGTTTCAGAGAAATCATACTCCATGGTTCGTTGTTCTTGTAAAATGTTGAACGACTACCCCAACTAAAATCTATCCACTCAACAAAAATTATTTCACACCACAGACTCATCTTGGTCAGGATCGATTTGAAATCTATCATGGTTTCAGAGAAATCATACTCCATGGTAAGTTGTTCTTGTAAAATGTTGAACGACTATCCCAACTAAAACCTATCCACTCAACAAAAATTATTTCAGGAAAATCATACTCCATGGTTCGTTGTTCTTGTAGAATGTTGAACGACTACCCCTAACTAAAATCTATCCACTCAACAAAAATTATTTCACACCACAGACTCATCTTGGTCAGGACCGATTTGAAATCTATCATGGTTTCAGAGAAATCATACTCCATGGTAAGTTGTTCTTGTAGAATGTTGAACGACTATCCCAACTAAAATCTATCCAGTCAACAAAAATTATTTCAGAGAAATCATACTCCATGGTTCGTTGTTCTTGTAGAATGTTGAACGACTACCCCAACTCAAATCTATCCACTCAACAAAAATTATTTCACACCACAGACTCATCTTGGTCAGGATCGATTTGAAATCTATCATGGTTGCAGAGAAATCATACTCCATCTTAAGTTGTTCTTGTAGAATGTTGAACGACTACCCCAACTAAAATCTATCCACTCAACAAAAATTATTTCACACCACAGACTCATCTTGGTCAGTATCGATTTGAAATCTATCATGGTTTCAGAGAAATCATACTCCATGGTAAGTTGTTCTTATAGAATGTTGAACGACTATCCCAACTAAAATCTATCCACTCAACAAAAATTATTTCAGAGAAATCATACTCCATGTTTCGTTGTTCTTGTAGAATGTTGAACGACTACCCCAACTAAAATCTATCCACTCAACAAAAATTATTTCAGAGAAATCATACTCCATGGTAAGTTGTTCTTGTAGAATGTTGAACGACTACCCCAACTAAAATCTATCCACTCAACAAAAATTATTTCACACCACAGACTCATCTTGGTCAGGATCGATTTGAAATCTATCATGGTTTCAGAGAAATCATACTCCATGGTAAGTTGTTCTTGTAGAATGTTGAACGACTACCCCAACTAAAATCTATCCACTCAACAAAAATTATTTCACACCGCAAACTCATCTTATTCAGGATCGATTTGAAATCTATCATGGTTTCAGAGAAATCATACTCCATGGTTCGTTGTTCTTGTAGAATGTTGAACGACTATCCCAACTAAAATCTATCCACTCAACAAAAATTATTTCAGAGAAATCATACTCCATGGTTCGTTGTTCTTGTAGAATGTTGAACGACTACCCCAACTAAAATCTATCCACTCAACAAAAATTATTTCAGAGAAATCATACTCCATGGTAAGCTGTTCTTGTAGAATGTTGAACGACTACCCCAACTAAAATCTATCCACTCAACAAAAATTATTTCACACCACAGACTCATCTTGGTCAGGATCGATTTGAAATCTATCATGGTTTCAGAGAAATCATACTCCATGGTAAGTTGTTCTTGTAGAATGTTGATGGACTACCGCAACTAAAATCTATCCACTCAACAAAAATTATTTCACACCGCAAACTCATCTTGGTCAGGATCGATTTGAAATCTATCATGGTTTCAGAGAAATCATACTCCATGGTTCGTTGTTCTTGTAGAATGTTGAACGACTACCCCAACTAAAATCTATCCACTCAACAAAAATTTTTTCACACCACAGACTCATCTTGGTCAGGATCGATTTGAAATCTATCATGGTTTCAGAGAAATCATAGTCCATGGTAAGTTGTTCTTGTAGAATGTTGAACGACTACCCCTAACTAAAATCTATCCACTCAACAAAAATTATTTCACACCACAGACTCATCTTGGTCAGGATCGATTTGAAATCTATCATGGTTTCAGAGAAATCATACTCCATGGTTCGTTGTTCTTGTAGAATGTTGAACGACTATCCCAACTAAAATCTATCCACTCAACAAAAATTATTTCAGAGAAATCATACTCCACGGTAAGTTGTTCTTGTAGAATGTTGAACGACTACCCCAACTAAAATCTATCCACTCAACAAAAATTATTTCACACCACAGACTCATCTTGGTCAGGATCGATTTGAAATCTATCATGGTTTCAGAGAAATCATACTCCATGGTTCGTTGTTCTTGTAGAATGTTGAACGACTATCCCAACTAAAATCTATCCACTCAACAAAAATTATTTCAGAGAAATCATACTCCATGGTTCGTTGTTCTTGTAGAATGTTGAACGACTACCCCAACTAAAATCTATCCACTCAACAAAAATTATTTCACACCACAGACTCATCTTGGTCAGGATCGATTTGAAATCTATCATGGTTTCAGAGAAATCATACTCCATGGTAAGTTGTTCTTGTAGAATGTTGAACGACTACCCCAACTAAAATCTATCCACTCAACAAAAATTATTTCACACCACAGACTCATCTTGGTCAGCATCGATTTGAAATCTATCATGGTTTCAGAGAAATCATAGTCCATGGTAAGTTGTTCTTGTAAAATGTTGAACGACTACCCCAACTAAAATCTATCCACTCAACAAAAATTATTTCACACCGCAAACTCATCTTGGTCAGGATCGATTTGAAATCTATCATGGTTTCAGAGAAATCATATTCCATGGTTCGTTGTTCTTGTAGAATGTTGAACGACTATCCCAACTAAAATCTATCCACTCAACAAAAATTATTTCAGAGAAATCATACTCCATGGTTCGTTGTTCTTGTAGAATGTTGAACGACTACCCCAACTAAAATCTATCCACTCAACAAAAATTATTTCACACCACAGACTCATCTTGGTCAGGATCGATTTGAAATCTATCATGGTTTCAGAGAAATCATACTCCATGGTTCGTTGTTCTTGTAGAATGTTGAACGACTATCAAAACTAAAATCTATCCACTCAACAAAAATTATTTCACACCACTGACTCATCTTGGTCAGGATCGATTTGAAATCTATCATGGTTTCAGAGAAATCATACTCCATGGTTCGTTGTTCTTGTAGAATGTTGAACGACTATCCCAACTAAAATCTATCCACTCAACAAAAATTATTTCAGAGAAATCATACTCCATGGTAAGTTGTTCTTGTAGAATGTTGAACGACTACCCCAACTAAAATCTATCCACTCAACAAAAATTATTTCACACCACTGACTCATCTTGGTCAGGATCGATTTGAAATCTATCATGGTTTCAGAGAAATCATACTCCATGGTTCGTTGTTCTTGTAGAATGTTGAACGACTATCCCAACTAAAATCTATCCACTCAACAAAAATTATTTCAGAGAAATCATACTCCATGGTAAGTTGTTCTTGTAGAATGTTGAACGACTACCCCAACTAAAATCTATCCACTCAACAAAAATTATTTCACACCACAGACTCATCTTGGTCAGGATCGATTTGAAATCTATCATGGTTTCAGAGAAATCATACTCCATGGTTCGACGTTCTTGTAGAATGTTGAAAGAATATCCCAGCTAAAATCTATCCACTCAACAAAAATTATTTCATAGAAATCATACTATATGGTAAGTTGTTCTTGTAGAATGTTGATCGACTACCCCAACTAAAATCTATCCACTCAACAAAAATTATTTCACACCACAGACTCATCTTGGTCAGGATCGATTTGAAATCTATCATGGTTTCAGAGAAATCATAGTCCGTGGTAAGTTGTTCTTGTAGAATGTTGAACGACTACCCCAACTAAAATCTATCCACTCAACAAAAATTATTTCACACCACAGACTCATCTTGGTCAGGATCGATTTGAAATCTATCATGGTTTCAGAGAAATCATACTCCATGGTTCGTTGTTCTTGTAGAATGTTGAACGACTACCCCAACTAAAATCTATCCACTCAACAAAAATTATTTCACACCACAGACTCATCTTGGTCAGGATCGATTTGAAATCTATCATGGTTTCAGAGAAATCATAGTCCATGGTAAGTTGTTCTTGTAGAATGTTGAACGACTACCCCAACTAAAAACTATCCACTCAACAAATATTATTTCACACCACAGACTCATCTTGGTCAGGATCGATTTGAAATCTGTCATGGTTTCAGAGAAATCATACTCCATGGTTCGTTGTTCTTGTAGAATGTTGAACGACTACCCCAACTAAAATCTATCCACTCAACAAAAATTATTTCACACCACAGACTCATCTTGGTCAGGATCGATTTGAAATCTATCATGGTTTCAGAGAAATCATACTCCATGGTAAGTTGCTCTTGTAGAATGTTGAACGACTATCCCAACTAAAATCTATCCACTCAACAAAAATTATTTCACACCACAGACTCATCTTGGTCAGGATCGATTTGAAATCTATCATGGTTTCAGAGAAATCATACTCCATGGTAAGTTGTTCTTGTAGAATGTTGAACGACTACCCAACTAAAATCTATCCACTCAACAAAAATTATTTCAGAGAAATCATACTCCATGGTAAGTTGTTCTTGTAGAATGTTGAACGACTACCCCAACTAAAATCTATCCAGTCAACAAAAATTATTTCACACCACAGACTCATCTTGGTCAGGATCGATTTGAAATCTATCATGGTTGCAGAGAAATCATACTCCATGGTTCGTTGTTCTTGTAGAATGTTGAACGACTACCCCAACTAAAATCTATCCACTCAACAAAATTATTTCACACTACAGACTTGTTTTGGTCAGGCTCGATTTGAAATCTATCATCGTTTCAGAGGAATCATACTTCATGGTTCGTAGTTCTGTTAGAATGTTGAAACACTACCACAAACTAAAATCTATCCACACATCAAAAATTATTTCACGCTACAGACTCATTTTGGTCAGGATCGATTTGAAATCTATCATGGTTTCAGCGAAATCATACTTCATGGTTCTTAGTTCTGATAAAATGTTTGAAACACTACCCCAAACTAAAATCTATCCACTCAACAAAATTATTTCACACTACAGACTTGTTTTGGTCAGGCTGAATTTGAAATCTATCATCGTTTCAGAGGAATCATACTTCATGGTTCGTAGTTCTGTTAGAATGTTGAAACACTACCACAAACTAAAATCTATCCACTCATCAAAAATTATTTCACAGTGCAGATTCATTTTGGTCAGGATCGATTTGAAATCTATCATGGTTTCAGAGAAATCATACTTAATGGTTCGTAGTTTGTTAGAATGTTTAAACACTACCCCAAACTAAAATCTATCCACTCATTAAAAATTATTTCACAGTGCAGACTCATTTTGGTCAGCATCGATTTGAAATCTAACATGGTTTCAGAGAAATCATACTTCATGGTTCGTAGTTCTGATAAAATGTTGAAACACTACCCCAAACTAAAATCTATCCACTCAACAAAAATTATTTCACACTACAGACTCATTTTGGTCATTATCTATTTGAAATCTAACATGGTTTCAGAGAAATCATACTTCATGGTTTGTAGTTCTGATAAAATACTGAAACACTACCACTAACTAAAATCTATCCACTCAACAAAATTATTTCACACTACAGACTTGTTTTGGTTTGGATGGATTTGAAATCTATCATCGTTTCAGAGAAATCATACTTCATGATTCGTAGTTCTGTTAGAATGTTGAAACACTACCACAAACTAAAATCTATCCACTCATCAAAAATTATTTCACAGTGCAGATTCATTTTGGTCAGGATCGATTTGAAATCTATCATGGTTTCAGAGAAATCATACTTAATGGATCGTAGTGTGTTAGAATGTTTAAACACTACCACAAACTAAAATCTATCCACTCATCAAAAATTATTTCATAGTGCAGATTCATTTTGCCCAGAATCGATTTGAAATATAGCTTGGTTTCAGAGAAATCATACTTCATGGTTCGTAGTTCTGATAAAATGTTTGAAACACTACCCCAAACTAAAATCTATCCACTCAACAAAATTATTTCACAATACAGACTTGTTTTGGTCAGGCTCGATTTGAAATCTATCATTGTTTCAGAGGAATCATACTTCATGGTTAAAAATTATTTCACACTACAGACTCATTTTGGTCATTATCTATTTGAAATCTAACATGGTTTCAGAGAAATCATACTTCATGGTTTGTAGTTCTGATAAAATACTGAAACACTACCCCAAACTAAAATCTATCCACTCAACAAAATTATTTCACACTACAGACTTGTTTTGGTTTGGATGGATTTGAAATCTATCATCGTTTCAGAGAAATCATACTTCATGGTTCGTAGTTCTGTTAGAATGTTGAAACACTACCACAAACTAAAATCTATCCACTCATCAAAAATTATTTCACAGTGCAGATTCATTTTGGTCAGGATCGATTTGAAATCTATCATGGTTTCAGGGAAATCATACTTAATGGATCGTAGTGTGTTAGAATGTTTAAACACTACCACAAACTAAAATCTATCCACTCATCAAAAATTATTTCATAGTGCAGACTCATTTTGCCCAGAATCGATTTGAAATATAGCTTGGTTTCAGAGAAATCATACTTCATGGTTCGTAGTTCTGATAAAATGTTTGAAACACTACCCCAAACTAAAATCTATCCACTCAACAAAATTATTTCACAATACAGACTTGTTTTGGTCAGGCTCGATTTGAAATCTATCATTGTTTCAGAGGAATCATACTTCATGGTTCGTAGTTCTGTTAGAATGTTGAAACACTACCACAAACTAAAATCTATCCACTCATCAAAAATTATTTCACAGTGCAGACTCATTTTGGTCAGCTTCGATTTGAAATCTAACATGGTTTCAGCGAAATGATACTTCATGGTTCGTAGTTCTGATAAAATGCTGAAAGACTACGCCTAACTAAAATCTATCCACTCAACAAAAATTATTTCACACTACAGACTTGTTTTGGTCCGGATGGATTTGAAATCTATCATCGTTTCAGAGAAATCATACTTCATGGTTCGTAGTTCTGTTAGAATGATGAAACACTACCCCAAACTAAAATCTATCCACTCATCAAAAATTATTTCATAGTGCAGACTCATTTTGGTCAGAATCGATTTGAAATATAGCTTGGTTTCAGAGAAATCATACTTCATGGTTCGTAGTTCTGTTAGAATGATGAAACACTACCCCAAACTAAAATCTATCCACTCATCAAAAATTATTTCATAGTGCAGACTCATTTTGGTCAGAATCGATTTGAAATATAGCTTGGTTTCAGAGAAATCATACTTCATGGTTCGTAGTTCTGATAAAATGTTTGAAACACTACCCCAAACTAAAATCTATCCACTCAACAAAATTATTTCACAATACAGACTTGTTTTGGTCAGGCTCGATTTGAAATCTATCATCGTTTCAGAGGAATCATACTTCATGGTTCGTAGTTCTGTTAGAATGTTGAAACACTACCACAAACTAAAATCTATCCACTCATCAAAAATTATTTCACAGTGCAGACTTGTTTTGATCAGGATCGATTTGAAATCTATCATGGTTTCAGAGAAATCATACTTAATGGTTCGTAGATTGTTAGAATGTTGAAACACTACCCCAAACTAAAATCTATCCACTCATCAAAAATTATTTCACAGTGCAGACTTGTTTTGATCAGGATCGATTTGAAATCTATCATGGTTTCAGAGAAATCATACTTCATGATTCGTAGTTCTGATAAAATACTGAAACACTACCCCAAACTAAAATCTATCCACTCAACAAAATTATTTCACACTACAGACTTGTTTTGTTCAGGCTCGATTTGAAATCTATCATCGTTTCAGAGAAATCATACTTCATGGTTCGTAGTTCTGTTAGAATGTTGAAACACTACCCCAAACTAAAATCTATCCACTCATCAAAAATTATTTCACACTACAGACTTGTTGTGGTCCGGATCGATTTGAAATCTATCATCGTTTCAGAGAAATCATACTTCATGGTTCGTAGTTCTGATAAAATGTTTGAAACACTACCCCAAACTAAAATCTATCCACTCAACAAAATTATTTCACACTACAGACTTGTTTTGGTCAGGCTCGATTTGAAATCTATCATCGTTTCAGAGGAATCATACTTCATGGTTCGTAGTTCTGTTAGAATGTTGAAACACTACCACAAACTAAAATCTATCCACTCATCAAAAATTATTTCACACTACAGACTCATTTTGGCCAGCATCGATTTGAAATCTACCATGGTTTCAGAGAAATCATACTTCATGGTTCGTAGTTGTGATAAAATGTTGAAAGACTACCCCTAACTAAAATCTATCCACTCAACAAAAATTATTCCACACTACAGAATTGTTTTATTCAGGATCGATTTGAAATCTATCATCGTTTTAGAGAAATCATACTTCATGGTTCGTAGTTCTGATAAAATGTTGAAAGACTACCACAAACTAAAATCTATTCACTCAACAAAATTATTTCACACTACAGACTCATTTTGGTCAGGATCGATTTGAAAGCTACCATGGTTTCAGAGAAATCATACTTCATGGTTCGTAGTTCTAATAAAATGTTGAAACACTACCCCTAACTAAAATCTATACACTCAACAAAAATTATTTCACACTACAGACTTGTTTTGGTCAGGATTGATTTGAAATCTATCATCTTTTCAGAGAAATCATACTTCATGGTTCGTAGTTCTGTTAGAATGTTGAAACACTACCACAAACTAAAATCCATCTACTCAACAAAATTATTTCACACTACAGACTCATTTTGGTCAGGATCGATTTGAAATCTAACATGGTTTCAGAAAAATCGTACTTCATGGTTCGTAGTTCTAATAAAATGTTGAAAGACTACCACAAACTAAAATCTATATACTCAACAAAATTATTTCACACTACAGACTCATTTTGGTCGGGATCGATTTGAAATCTACCATGGTTTCAGAGAAATCATACTTCATGGTTCGTAGTTCTGATAAAATGTTCAAACACTACCGCTAACTAAAATCTATCCACTCAACAAAAATTATTTCACACTACAGACTTGTTTTGGTCAGGATTGATTTGAAATCTATCATCTTTTCAGACAAATCATACTTCACGGTTCGTAGTTCTGTTAGAATGTTGAAACACTACCACAAACTAAAATCCATCTGCTCAACAAAATTATTTCACACTACAGACTCATTTTGGTCAGCATCGATTTGAAATCTACCACGGTTTCAGAGAAATCATACTTCATGGTTCGTAGTTCTAATAAAATGTTGAAAGACTACCACAGACTAAAATCTATCCACTCAACAAAATTATTTCACACTACAGACTCATTTTGGTCAGGATCGATTTGAAATCTACTATGGTTTCAGAGAAATCATACTTCATGGTTCGTAGTTCTGTTAGAATGTTGAAACACTACCACAAACTAAAATCCATCTACTCAACAAAATTATTTCACACTACAGACTCATTTTGGTCAGGATCGATTTGAAATCTAACATGGTTTCAGAAAAATCATACTTCATGGTTCGTAGTTCTAATAAAATGTTGAAAGACTACCACAGACTAAAATCTATCCACTCAACAAAATTATTTCACACTACAGACTCATTTTGGTCAGGATCGATTTGAAATCTACTATGGCTTCAGAGAAATCATACTTCATGGTTCGTAGTTCTGTTAGAATGTTGAAACACTACCACAAACTAAAATCTATCCACTCAACAAAATTATTTCACACTACAGACTCATTTTGGTCAGGATCGATTTGAAATCTACCATGGTTTCAGAGAAATCATACTTCATGGTTCGTAGTTGTGATAAAATGTTGAAAGACTACCCCTAACTAGAATCTATCCACTCAACAAAAATTATTTCACACTACAGACTTGTTTTGGTCAGGATTGATTTGAAATCTATCATCTTTACAGAGAAATCATACTTCATGGTTCGTAGTTTTGTTAGAATGTTGAAACACTACCACAAAGTAAAATCCATCTACTCAACAAAATTATTTCACACTACAGACTCATTTTGGTCAGCATCGATTTGAAATCTACCATGGTTTCAGAGAAATCATACTTCATGGTTCGTAGTTCTGATAAAATGTTGAAACACTACCCCTAACTAAAATCTATCCACTCAACAAAAATTATTTCACACTACAGACTTGTTTTATTCAGGATCGATTTGAAATCTATCATCGTTTCAGAGAAATTATACTTCTGGTTCGTAGTTCTGTTAGAATGTTGAAACACTACCACAAACTAAAATCTATCCACTCAACAAAATTATTTCACACTACAGACTCATTTTGGTCAGGATCGATTTGAAAGCTACCATGGTTTCAGAGAAATCATACTTCATGGTTCGTAGTTCTAATAAAATGTTGAAACACTACCCCTAACTAAAATCTATCCACTCAACAAAAATTATTCCACACTACAGAATTGTTTTATTCAGGATCGATTTGAAATCTATCATCGTTTTAGAGAAATCATACTTCATGGTTCGTAGTTCTGATAAAATGTTGAAAGACTACCACAAACTAAAATCTATTCACTCAACAAAATTATTTCACACTACAGACTCATTTTGGTCAGGATCGATTTGAAAGCTACCATGGTTTCAGAGAAATCATACTTCATGGTTCGTAGTTCTAATAAAATGTTGAAACACTACCCCTAACTAAAATCTATACACTCAACAAAAATTATTTCACACTACAGACTTGTTTTGGTCAGGATTGATTTGAAATCTATCATCTTTTCAGAAAAATTATACTTCATGGTTCGTAGTTCTGTTAGAATGTTGAAACACTACCACAAACTAAAATCCATCTACTCAACAAAATTATTTCACACTACAGACTCATTTTGGTCAGCATCGATTTGAAATCTACCACGGTTTCAGAGAAATCATACTTCATGGTTCGTAGTTCTGATAAAATGTTGAAACACTACCACAAACTAAAATCCATCTACTCAATAAAATTATTTCACACTACAGACTCATTTTGGTCAGCATCGTTTTGAAATCTATCATCCTTTCAGAGAAATCATACTTCATGGTTCCTAGTTCTGTTAGAATGTTGAAACACTACCACAAACTAAAATCTATCCACTCAACAAAATTATTTCACACTACAGACTCATTTTGGTCAGGATCGATGTGAAAGCTACCATGATTTCAGAGAAATCATACTTCATGGTTCGTAGTTCTGTTAGAATGTTGAAACACTACCACAAACTAAAATCCATCTACTCAACAAAATTATTTCACAGTACAGACTCATTTTGGTCAGCATCGATTTGAAATCTACCACGGTTTCAGAGAAATCATACTTCATAGTTCGTAGTTCTGATAAAATGTTGAAACACTACCACAAACTAAAATCCATTTACTCAATAAAATTATTTCACACTACAGACTCATTTTGGTCAGCATCGATTTGAAATCTATCATCCTTTCAGAGAAATCATACTTCATGGTTCGTAGTTCTGATAAAATGTTGAAACACTACCCCTAACTAAAATCTATCCACTCAACAAAAATTATTTCACACTACAGACTTGTTTTGGTCAGGATTGATTTGAAATCTATCATCTTTACAGAGAAATTATACTTCATGGTTCGTAGTTCTGTTAGAATGTTGAAACACTACCACAAACTAAAATCCATCTACTCAACAAAATTATTTCACACTACAGACTCATTTTGGTCAGCATCGATTTGAAATCTACCACGGTTTCAGAGAAATCATACTTCATGGTTCGTAGTTCTGATAAAATGTTGAAACACTACCACAAACTAAAATCCATCTACTCAATAAAATTATTTCACACTACAGACTCATTTTGGTCAGCATCGTTTTGAAATCTATCATCCTTTCAGAGAAATCATACTTCATGGTTCCTAGTTCTGTTAGAATGTTGAAACACTACCACAAACTAAAATCTATCCACTCAACAAAATTATTTCACACTACAGACTCATTTTGGTCAGGATCGATGTGAAAGCTACCATGATTTCAGAGAAATCATACTTCATGGTTCGTAGTTCTGTTAGAATGTTGAAACACTACCACAAACTAAAATCCATCTACTCAACAAAATTATTTCACAGTACAGACTCATTTTGGTCAGCATCGATTTGAAATCTACCACGGTTTCAGAGAAATCATACTTCATAGTTCGTAGTTCTGATAAAATGTTGAAACACTACCACAAACTAAAATCCATTTACTCAATAAAATTATTTCACACTACAGACTCATTTTGGTCAGCATCGATTTGAAATCTATCATCCTTTCAGAGAAATCATACTTCATGGTTCGTAGTTCTGATAAAATGTTTGAAACACTACCACAAACTAAAATCTATCCACTCATCAAAAATTATTTCACAGTGCAGACTCATTTTGGTCAGCATCGATTTGAAATCTAACATGGTTTCAGAGAAATCATACTTCATGGTTCGTAGTTCTGATAAAATGCTGAAAGATTACGCCTAACTAAAATCTATCCACGCAACAAAAATTATTTCACGCTACAGACTCATTTTGGTCAGGATCGATTTGAAATCTACCACGGTTTCAGAGAAATCATACTTCATGGTTCGTAGTTCTGATAAAATGTTGAAACACTACCACAAACTAAAATCCATCTACTCAATAAAATTATTTCACACTACAGACTCATTTTGGTCAGGATCGATTTGAAATCTACCACGGTTTCAGAGAAATCATACTTCATGGTTCGTAGTTCTGATAAAATGTTGAAAGACTACCACAAACTAAAATCTATCCACTCAACAAAATTATTTCACACTACAGACTCATTTTGGTCAGGATCGATTTGAAATCTACCATGGTTTCAGAGAAATCATACTTCATGGTTTGTAGTTCTGATAAAATGTTGAAACACTACCCCTAACTAGAATCTATCCACTCAACAAAAATTATTTCACACTACAGACTTGTTTTGGTCAGGATTGATTTGAAATCTATCATCTTTACAGAGAAATCATACTTCATGGTTCGTAGTTTTGTTAGAATGTTGAAACACTACCACAAAGTAAAATCCATCTACTCAACAAAATTATTTCACACTACAGACTCATTTTGGTCAGCATCGATTTGAAATCTACCATGGTTTCAGAGAAATCATACTTCATGGTTCGTAGTTCTGATAAAATGTTGAAACACTACCCCTAACTAAAATCTATCCACTCAACAAAAATTATTTCACACTACAGACTTGTTTTATTCAGGATCGATTTGAAATCTATCATCGTTTCAGAGAAATTATACTTCTGGTTCGTAGTTCTGTTAGAATGTTGAAACACTACCACAAACTAAAATCTATCCACTCAACAAAATTATTTCACACTACAGACTCATTTTGGTCAGGATCGATTTGAAAGCTACCATGGTTTCAGAGAAATCATACTTCATGGTTCGTAGTTCTAATAAAATGTTGAAACACTACCCCTAATTAAAATCTATCCACTCAACAAAAATTATTCCACACTACAGAATTGTTTTATTCAGGATCGATTTGAAATCTATCATCGTTTTAGAGAAATCATACTTCATGGTTCGTAGTTCTGATAAAATGTTGAAAGACTACCACAAACTAAAATCTATTCACTCAACAAAATTATTTCACACTACAGACTCATTTTGGTCAGGATCGATTTGAAAGCTACCATGGTTTCAGAGAAATCATACTTCATGGTTCGTAGTTCTAATAAAATGTTGAAACATTACCCCTAACTAAAATGTATACACTCAACAAAAATTATTTCACACTACAGACTTGTTTTGGTCAGGATTGATTTGAAATCTATCATCTTTTCAGAAAAATTATACTTCATGGTTCGTAGTTCTGTTAGAATGTTGAAACACTACCACAAACTAAAATCCATCTACTCAACAAAATTATTTCACACTACAGACTCATTTTGGTCAGCATCGATTTGAAATCTACCACGGTTTCAGAGAAATCATACTTCATGGTTCGTAGTTCTGATAAAATGTTGAAACACTACCACAAACTAAAATCCATCTACTCAATAAAATTGTTTCACACTACAGACTCATTTTGGTCAGCATCGTTTTGAAATCTATCATCCTTTCAGAGAAATCATACTTCATGGTTCCTAGTTCTGTTAGAATGTTGAAACACTACCACAAACTAAAATCTATCCACTCAACAAAATTATTTCACACTACAGACTCATTTTGGTCAGGATCGATGTGAAAGCTACCATGATTTCAGAGAAATCATACTTCATGGTTCGTAGTTCTGTTAGAATGTTGAAACACTACCACAAACTAAAATCCATCTACTCAACAAAATTATTTCACAGTACAGACTCATTTTGGTCAGCATCGATTTGAAATCTACCACGGTTTCAGAGAAATCATACTTCATAGTTCGTAGTTCTGATAAAATGTTGAAACACTACCACAAACTAAAATCCATTTACTCAATAAAATTATTTCACACTACAGACTCATTTTGGTCAGCATCGATTTGAAATCTATCATCCTTTCAGAGAAATCATACTTCATGGTTCGTAGTTCTGATAAAATGTTGAAACACTACCCCTAACTAAAATCTATCCACTCAACAAAAATTATTTCACACTACAGACTTGTTTTGGTCAGGATTGATTTGAAATCTATCATCTTTTCAGAGAAATTATACTTCATGGTTCGTAGTTCTGTTAGAATGTTGAAACACTACCACAAACTAAAATCCATCCACTCAACAAAATTATTTCACACTACAGACTCATTTTGGTCAGGATCGATTTGAAATCTACCACGGTTTCAGAAAAATCATACTTCATGGTTCGTAGTTCTGTTAGAATGTTGAAACACTACCACAAACTAAAATCCATCTACTCAATAAAATTATTTCACACTACAGACTCATTTTGGTCAGCATCGTTTTGAAATCTATCATCCTTTCAGAGAAATCATACTTCATGGTTCCTAGTTCTGTTAGAATGTTGAAACACTACCACAAACTAAAATCTATCCACTCAACAAAATTATTTCACAATACAGACTTGTTTTGGTCAGGCTCGATTTGAAATCTATCATCGTTTCAGAGGAATCATACTTCATGGTTCGTAGTTCTGTTAGAATGTTGAAACACTACCACAAACTAAAATCTATCCACTCATCAAAAATTATTTCACAGTGCAGACTTGTTTGGTCAGGATCGATTTGAAATCTATCATGGTTTCAGAGAAATCATACTTAATGGTTCGTAGATTGTTAGAATGTTGAAACACTACCCCAAACTAAAATCTATCCACTCATCAAAAATTATTTCACAGTGCAGACTTATTTTGGTCAGGATCGATTTGAAATCTAACATGGTTTCAGAGAAATCATACTTCATGATTCGTAGTTCTGATAAAATACTGAAACACTACCCCAAACTAAAATCTATCCACTCAACAAAATTATTTCACACTACAGACTTGTTTTATTCAGGATCGATTTGAAATCTATCATCGTTTCAGAGAAATTATACTTCTGGTTCGTAGTTCTGTTAGAATGTTGAAAGACTACCACAAACTAAAATCTATCCACTCAACAAAAATTATTTCACACTACAGACTTGTTTTGGTCAGGATAGATTTGAAAGCTACCATGGTTTCAGAGAAATCATACTTCATGGTTCGTAGTTCTAATAAAATGTTGAAACACTACCCCTAACTAAAATCTATACACTCAACAAAATTATTTCACACTACAGACTCATTTTGGTCAGCATCGATTTGAAATCTACCATGGTTTCAGAGAAATCATACTTCATGGTTCGTAGTTCTGATAAAATGTTGAAACACTACCCCTAACTAAAATCTATCCACTCAACAAAAATTATTTCACACTACAGACTTGTTTTGGTCAGGATCGATTTGAAATCTATCATGGTTTCAGAGAAATCATACTTCATGGTTCGTAGTTCTGTTAGAATGTTGAAACACTACCACAAACTAAAATCTATCCACTCAACAAAATTATTTCACACTACAGACTCATTTTGGTCAGGATCGATTTGAAATCTACCATGGTTTCAGAGAAATCATACCTCATGGTTCGTAGTTCTGATAAAATGTTGAAACACTACCCCTAACTAAAATCTATCCACTCAACAAAAATTATTTCACACTACAGACTTGTTTTGGTCAGGATTGATTTGAAATCTATCATCTTTTCAGAGAAATTATACTTCATGGTTCGTAGTTCTGTTAGAATGTTGAAACACTAATACAAACTAAAATCCATCTACTCAACAAAATTATTTCACACTACAGACTCATTTTGGTCAGCATCGATTTGAAATCTACCACGGTTTCAGAGAAATCATACTTCATGGTTCGTAGTTCTGATAAAATGTTGAAACACTACCACAAACTAAAATCCATCTACTCAATAAAATTATTTCACACTACAGACTCATTTTGGTCAGCATCGATTTGAAATATAGCTTGGTTTCAGAGAAATCATACTTCATGGTTCGTAGTTCTGATAAAATGTTTGAAACACTACCCCAAACTAAAATCTATCCACTCAACAAAATTATTTCACACTACAGACTTGTTTTGGTCAGGCTCGATTTGAAATCTATCATCGTTTCAGAGGAATCATACTTCATGGTTCGTAGTTCTGTTAGAATGTTGAAACACTACCACAAACTAAAATCTATCCACACATCAAAAATTATTTCACGCTACAGACTCATTTTGGTCAGGATCGATTTGAAATCTATCATGGTTTCAGCGAAATCATACTTCATGGTTCTTAGTTCTGATAAAATGTTTGAAACACTACCCCAAACTAAAATCTATCCACTCAACAAAATTATTTCACACTACAGACTTGTTTTGGTCAGGCTGGATTTGAAATCTATCATCGTTTCAGAGGAATCATACTTCATGGTTCGTAGTTCTGTTAGAATGTTGAAACACTACCACAAACTAAAATCTATCCACTCATCAAAAATTATTTCACAGTGCAGATTCATTTTGGTCAGGATCGATTTGAAATCTATCATGGTTTCAGAGAAATCATACTTAATGGTTCGTAGTTTGTTAGAATGTTTAAACACTACCCCAAACTAAAATCTATCCACTCATTAAAAATTATTTCACAGTGCAGACTCATTTTGGTCAGCATCGATTTGAAATCTAACATGGTTTCAGAGAAATCATACTTCATGGTTCGTAGTTCTGATAAAATATTGAAACACTACCCCTAACTAAAATCTATCCACTCAACAAAATTATTTCACACTACAGACTCATTTTGGTCAGGATCGATTTGAAATCTACCATGGTTTCAGAGAAATCATACTTCATGGTTTGTAGTTCTGATAAAATGTTGAAACACTACCCCTAACTAAAATCTATCCACTCAACAAAAATTATTTCACACTACAGACTTGTTTTGGTCAGGATTGATTTGAAATCTATCATCTTTACAGAGAAATCATACTTCATGGTTCGTAGTTCTGTTAGAATGTTGAAACACTACCACAAACTAAAATCTATCCACTCAACAAAATTATTTCACACTACAGACTTGTTTTGGTCAGGATAGATTTGAAAGCTACCATGGTTTCAGAGAAATCATACTTCATGGTTCGTAGTTCTAATAAAATGTTGAAACACTACCCCTAACTAAAATCTATACACTCAACAAAATTATTTCACACTACAGACTCATTTTGGTCAGGATCGATTTGAAAGCTACCATGGTTTCAGAGAAATCATACCTCATGGTTCGTAGTTCTGATAAAATGTTGAAACACTATACCTAACTAAAATCTATCCACTCAACAAAAATTATTTCACACTACAGACTTGTTTTGGTCAGGATTGATTTGAAATCTATCATCTTTTCAGAGAAATTATACTTCATGGTTCGTAGTTCTGTTAGAATGTTGAAACACTAATACAAACTAAAATCCATCTACTCAACAAAATTATTTCACACTACAGACTCATTTTGGTCAGCATCGATTTGAAATCTACCACGGTTTCAGAGAAATCATACTTCATGGTTCGTAGTTCTGATAAAATGTTGAAACACTACCACAAACTAAAATCCATCTACTCAATAAAATTATTTCACACTACAGACTCATTTTGGTCAGCATCGATTTGAAATCTATCATCCTTTCAGAGAAATCATACTTCATGGTTCGTAGTTTGTTAGAATGTTGAAACACTACCCCAAACTAAAATCTATCCACTCATCAAAAATTATTTCGCACTACAGACTTGTGTTGGTCAGGCTCGATTTGAAATCTATCATCGTTTCAGAGGAATCATACTTCATGGTTCGTAGTTCTGTTAGAATGTTGAAACACTACCACAAACTAAAATTTATTAACTCAACAAAAATTATTTCACACTACAGACTTGTTTTGATCAGGATCGATTTGAAATCTATCATGGTTTCAGAGAAATCATACTTAATGGTTCGTAGATTGTTAGAATGTTGAAACACTACCCCAAACTAAAATCTATCCACTCATCAAAAATTATTTCACAGTGCAGACTTATTTTGGTCAGGATCGATTTGAAATCTATCATCCTTTCAGAGAAATCATACTTCATGGTTCGTAGTTCTGATAAAATGTTGAAACACTACCCCTAACTAAAATCTATCCACTCAACAAAAATTATTTCACACTACAGACTTGTTTTGGTCAGGATTGATTTGAAATCTATCATCTTTTCAGAGAAATTATACTTCATGGTTCGTAGTTCTGTTAGAATGTTGAAACACTACCACAAACTAAAATCCATCTACTCAACAAAATTATTTCACACTACAGACTCATTTTGGTCAGCATCGATTTGAAATCTACCACGGTTTCAGAGAAATCATACTTCATGGTTCGTAGTTCTGATAAAATGTTGAAACACTACCACAAACTAAAATCCATCTACTCAATAAAATTATTTCACACTACAGACTCCTTTTGGTCAGCATCGTTTTGAAATCTATCATCCTTTCAGAGAAATCATACTTCATGGTTCCTAGTTCTGTTAGAATGTTGAAACACTACCACAAACTAAAATCTATCCACTCAACAAAATTATTTCACAATACAGACTTGTTTTGGTCAGGCTCGATTTGAAATCTATCATCGTTTCAGAGGAATCATACTTCATGGTTCGTAGTTCTGTTAGAATGTTGAAACACTACCACAAACTAAAATCTATCCACTCATCAAAAATTATTTCACAGTGCAGACTTGTTTTGATCAGGATCGATTTGAAATCTATCATGGTTTCAGAGAAATCATACTTAATGGTTCGTAGATTGTTAGAATGTTGAAACACTACCCCAAACTAAAATCTATCCACTCATCAAAAATTATTTCACAGTGCAGACTTATTTTGGTCAGGATCGATTTGAAATCTAACATGGTTTCAGAGAAATCATACTTCATGATTCGTAGTTCTGATAAAATACTGAAACACTACCCCAAACTAAAATCTATCCACTCAACAAAATTATTTCACACTACAGACTTGTTTTGGTCAGGCTCGATTTGAAATCTATCATCGTTTCAGAGGAATCATACTTCATGGTTCGTAGTTCTGTTAGAATGTTGAAACACTACCACAAACTAAAATCTATCCACTCATCAAAAATTATTTCACACTACAGACTCATTTTGGTCAGCATCGATTTGAAATCTACCATGGTTTCAGAGAAATCATACTTCATGGTTCGTAGTTCTGATAAAATGTTGAAAGACTACCCCTAACTAAAATCTATCCACTCAACAAAAATTATTTCACACTACAGACTTGTTTTGTTCAGGCTCGATTTGAAATCTATCATCGTTTCAGAGAAATCATACTTCATGGTTCGTAGTTCTGTTAGAATGTTGAAACACTACCCCAAACTAAAATCTATCCACTCATCAAAAATTATTTCACACTACAGACTTGTTGTGGTCCGGATCGATTTGAAATCTATCATCGTTTCAGAGAAATCATACTTCATGGTTCGTAGTTCTGATAAAATGTTTGAAACACTACCCCAAACTAAAATCTATCCACTCAACAAAATTATTTCACACTACAGACTTGTTTTGGTCAGGCTCGATTTGAAATCTATCATCGTTTCAGAGGAATCATACTTCATGGTTCGTAGTTCTGTTAGCATGTTGAAACACTACCACAAACTAAAATCCATCTACTCAACAAAATTATTTCACACTACAGACTCATTTTGGTCAGCATCGATTTGAAATCTACCACGGTTTCAGAGAAATCATACTTCATGGTTCGTAGTTCTGATAAAATGTTGAAACACTACCCCTAACTAAAATCTATCCACTCAACAAAAATTATTTCACACTACAGACTTGTTTTGTTCAGGCTCGATTTGAAATCTATCATCGTTTCAGAGAAATCATACTTCATGGTTCGTAGTTCTGTTAGAATGTTGAAACACTACCCCAAACTAAAATCTATCCACTCATCAAAAATTATTTCACACTACAGACTTGTTGTGGTCCGGATCGATTTGAAATCTATCATCGTTTCAGAGAAATCATACTTCATGGTTCGTAGTTCTGATAAAATGTTTGAAACACTACCCCAAACTAAAATCTATCCACTCAACAAAATTATTTCACACTACAGACTTGTTTTGGTCAGGCTCGATTTGAAATCTATCATCGTTTCAGAGGAATCATACTTCATGGTTCGTAGTTCTGTTAGAATGTTGAAACACTACCACAAACTAAAATCTATCCACTCATCAAAAATTATTTCACACTACAGACTCATTTTGGTCAGCATCGATTTGAAATCTACCATGGTTTCAGAGAAATCATACTTCATGGTTCGTAGTTGTGATAAAATGTTGAAAGACTACCACTAACTAAAATCTATCCACTCAACAAAAATTATTCCACACTACAGAATTGTTTTATTCAGGATCGATTTGAAATCTATCATCGTTTTAGAGAAATCATACTTCATGGTTCGTAGTTCTGATAAAATGTTGAAAGACTACCACAAACTAAAATCTATTCACTCAACAAAATTATTTCACACTACAGACTCATTTTGGTCAGGATCGATTTGAAAGCTACCATGGTTTCAGAGAAATCATACTTCATGGTTCGTAGTTCTAATAAAATGTTGAAACACTACCCCTAACTAAAATCTATACACTCAACAAAAATTATTTCACACTACAGACTTGTTTTGGTCAGGATTGATTTGAAATCTATCATCTTTTCAGAGAAATCATACTTCATGGTTCGTAGTTCTGTTAGAATGTTGAAACACTACCACAAACTAAAATCCATCTACTCAACAAAATTATTTCACACTACAGACTCATTTTGGTCAGGATCGATTTGAAATCTAACATGGTTTCAGAAAAATCGTACTTCATGGTTCGTAGTTCTAATAAAATGTTGAAAGACTACCACAAACTAAAATCTATATACTCAACAAAATTATTTCACACTACAGACTCATTTTGGTCGGGATCGATTTGAAATCTACCATGGTTTCAGAGAAATCATACTTCATGGTTCGTAGTTCTGATAAAATGTTCAAACACTACCGCTAACTAAAATCTATCCACTCAACAAAAATTATTTCACACTACAGACTTGTTTTGGTCAGGATTGATTTGAAATCTATCATCTTTTCAGACAAATCATACTTCACGGTTCGTAGTTCTGTTAGAATGTTGAAACACTACCACAAACTAAAATCCATCTACTCAACAAAATTATTTCACACTACAGACTCATTTTGGTCAGCATCGATTTGAAATCTACCATGGTTTCAGAGAAATCATACTTCATGAAACACTACCCCTAACTAAAATCTATCCACTCAGCAAAAATTATTTCACACTACAGACTTGTTTTGGTCAGGATTGATTTGAAATCTATCATCTTTTCAGAGAAATCATACTTCATGGTTCGTAGTTCTGTTAGAATGTTGAAACACTACCACAAACTAAAATCCATCTACTCAACAAAATTATTTCACACTACAGACTCATTTTGGTCAGCATCGATTTGAAATCTACCATGGTTTCAGAGAAATCATACTTCATGGTTCGTAGTTCTGTTAGAATGTTGAAACACTACCACAAACTAAAATCCATCTACTCAACAAAATTATTTCACACTACAGACTCATTTTGGACAGGATCGATTTGAAATCTAACATGGTTTCAGAAAAATCATACTTCATGGTTCGTAGTTCTAATAAAATGTTGAAAGACTACCACAGACTAAAATCTATCCACTCAACAAAATTATTTCACACTACAGACTCATTTTGGTCAGGATCGATTTGAAATCTACTATGGTTTCAGAGAAATCATACTTCATGGTTCGTAGTTCTGTTAGAATGTTGAAACACTACCACAAACTAAAATCCATCTGCTCAACAAAATTATTTCACACTACAGACTCATTTTGGTCAGCATCGATTTGAAATCTACCACGGTTTCAGAGAAATCATACTTCATGGTTCGTAGTTCTGATAAAATGTTGAAACACTACCACAAACTAAAATTTATCTACTCAATAAAATTATTTCACACTACAGACTCATTTTGGTCAGGATCGATTTGAAATCTACCACGGTTTCAGAGAAATCATACTTCATGGTTCGTAGTTCTGATAAAATGTTGAAAGACTACCACAAACTAAAATCTATCCACTCAACAAAATTATTTCACACTACAGACTCATTTTGGTCAGGATCGATTTGAAATCTACCATGGTTTCAGAGAAATCATACTTCATGGTTTGTAGTTCTGATAAAATGTTGAAACACTACCCCTAACTAGAATCTATCCACTCAACAAAAATTATTTCACACTACAGACTTGTTTTGGTCAGGATTGATTTGAAATCTATCATCTTTACAGAGAAATCATACTTCATGGTTCGTAGTTTTGTTAGAATGTTGAAACACTACCACAAAGTAAAATCCATCTACTCAACAAAATTATTTCACACTACAGACTCATTTTGGTCAGCATCGATTTGAAATCTACCATGGTTTCAGAGAAATCATACTTCATGGTTCGTAGTTCTGATAAAATGTTGAAACACTACCCCTAACTAAAATCTATCCACTCAACAAAAATTATTTCACACTACAGACTTGTTTTATTCAGGATCGATTTGAAATCTATCATCGTTTCAGAGAAATTATACTTCTGGTTCGTAGTTCTGTTAGAATGTTGAAACACTACCCCTAACTAGAATCTATCCACTCAACAAAAATTATTTCACACTACAGACTTGTTTTGGTCAGGATTGATTTGAAATCTATCATCTTTACAGAGAAATCATACTTCATGGTTCGTAGTTCTGTTAGAATGTTGAAACACTACCACAAACTAAAATCCATCTACTCAACAAAATTATTTCACACTACAGACTCATTTTGGTCAGCATCGATTTGAAATCTACCACGGTTTCAGAGAAATCATACTTCATGGTTCGTAGTTCTGATAAAATGTTGAAACACTACCACAAACTAAAATCCATCTACTCAATAAAATTATTTCACACTACAGACTCATTTTGGTCAGCATCGTTTTGAAATCTATCATCCTTTCAGAGAAATCATACTTCATGGTTCCTAGTTCTGTTAGAATGTTGAAACACTACCACAAACTAAAATCTATCCACTCAACAAAATTATTTCACACTACAGACTCATTTTGGTCAGGATCGATGTGAAAGCTACCATGATTTCAGAGAAATCATACTTCATGGTTCGTAGTTCTGTTAGAATGTTGAAACACTACCACAAACTAAAATCCATCTACTCAACAAAATTATTTCACAGTACAGACTCTTTTTGGTCAGCATCGATTTGAAATCTACCACGGTTTCAGAGAAATCATACTTCATAGTTCGTAGTTCTGATAAAATGTTGAAACACTACCACAAACTAAAATCCATTTACTCAATAAAATTATTTCACACTACAGACTCATTTTGGTCAGCATCGATTTGAAATCTATCATCCTTTCAGAGAAATCATACTTCATGGTTCGTAGTTCTGATAAAATGTTGAAACACTACCCCTAACTAAAATCTATCCACTCAACAAAAATTATTTCACACTACAGACTTGTTTTGGTCAGGATTGATTTGAAATCTATCATCTTTTCAGAGAAATTATACTTCATGGTTCGTAGTTCTGTTAGAATGTTGAAACACTACCACAAACTAAAATCCATCCACTCAACAAAATTATTTCACACTACAGACTCATTTTGGACAGGATCGATTTGAAATCTACCACGGTTTCAGAAAAATCATACTTCATGGTTCGTAGTTCTGTTAGAATGTTGAAACACTACCACAAACTAAAATCCATCTACTCAACAAAATTATTTCACACTACAGACTCATTTTGGTCAGCATCGATTTGAAATCTAACATGGTTTCAGAAAAATCATACTTCATGGTTCGTAGTTCTGTTAGAATGTTGAAACACTACCACAAACTAAAATCCATCTACTCAACAAAATTATTTCACACTACAGACTCATTTTGGTCAGGATCGATTTGAAATCTAACATGGTTTCAGAAAAATCATACTTCATGGTTCGTAGTTCTAATAAAATGTTGAAAGACTACCACAGACTAAAATCTATCCACTCAACAAAATTATTTCACACTACAGACTCATTTTGGTCAGGATCGATTTGAAATCTACTATGGTTTCAGAGAAATCATACTTCATGGTTCGTAGTTCTGTTAGAATGTTGAAACACTACCACAAACTAAAATCCATCTGCTCAACAAAATTATTTCACACTACAGACTCATTTTGGTCAGCATCGATTTGAAATCTACCACGGTTTCAGAGAAATCATACTTCATGGTTCGTAGTTCTGATAAAATGTTGAAACACTACCACAAACTAAAATCCATCTACTCAATAAAATTATTTCACACTACAGACTCATTTTGGTCAGGATCGATTTGAAATCTACCACGGTTTCAGAGAAATCATACTTCATGGTTCGTAGTTCTGATAAAATGTTGAAAGACTACCACAAACTAAAATCTATCCACTCAACAAAATTATTTCACACTACAGACTCATTTTGGTCAGGATCGATTTGAAATCTACCATGGTTTCAGAGAAATCATACTTCATGGTTTGTAGTTCTGATAAAATGTTGAAACACTACCCCTAACTAGAATCTATCCACTCAACAAAAATTATTTCACACTACAGACTTGTTTTGGTCAGGATTGATTTGAAATCTATCATCTTTACAGAGAAATCATACTTCATGGTTCGTAGCTTTGTTAGAATGTTGAAACACTACCACAAAGTAAAATCCATCTACTCAACAAAATTATTTCACACTACAGACTCATTTTGGTCAGCATCGATTTGAAATCTACCATGGTTTCAGAGAAATCATACTTCATGGTTCGTAGTTCTGATAAAATGTTGAAACACTACCCCTAACTAAAATCTATCCACTCAACAAAAATTATTTCACACTACAGACTTGTTTTATTCAGGATCGATTTGAAATCTATCATCGTTTCAGAGAAATTATACTTCTGGTTCGTAGTTCTGTTAGAATGTTGAAACACTACCACAAACTAAAATCTATCCACTCAACAAAATTATTTCACACTACAGACTCATTTTGGTCAGGATCAATTTGAAAGCTACCATGGTTTCAGAGAAATCATACTTCATGGTTCGTAGTTCTAATAAAATGTTGAAACACTACCCCTAACTAAAATCTATCCACTCAACAAAAATTATTCCACACTACAGAATTGTTTTATTCAGGATCGATTTGAAATCTATCATCGTTTTAGAGAAATCATACTTCATGGTTCGTAGTTCTGATAAAATGTTGAAAGACTACCACAAACTAAAATCTATTCACTCAACAAAATTATTTCACACTACAGACTCATTTTGGTCGGGATCGATTTGAAAGCTACCATGGTTTCAGAGAAATCATACTTCATGGTTCGTAGTTCTAATAAAATGTTGAAACACTACCCCTAACTAAAATATATACACTCAACAAAAATTATTTCACACTACAGACTTGTTTTGGTCAGGATTGATTTGAAATCTATCATCTTTTCAGAAAAATTATACTTCATGGTTCGTAGTTCTGTTAGAATGTTGAAACACTACCACAAACTAAAATCCATCTACTCAACAAAATTATTTCACACTACAGACTCATTTTGGTCAGCATCGATTTGAAATCTACCACGGTTTCAGAGAAATCATACTTCATGGTTCGTAGTTCTGATAAAATGTTGAAACACTACCCCTAACTAAAATCTATCCACTCAACAAAAATTATTTCACACTACAGACTTGTTTTGTTCAGGCTCGATTTGAAATCTATCATCGTTTCAGAGAAATCATACTTCATGGTTCGTAGTTCTGTTAGAATGTTGAAACACTACCCCAAACTAAAATCTATCCACTCAGCAAAAATTATTTCACACTACAGACTTGTTTTGGTCAGGATTGATTTGAAATCTATCATCTTTTCAGAGAAATCATACTTCATGGTTCGTAGTTCTGTTAGAATGTTGAAACACTACCACAAACTAAAATCCATCTACTCAACAAAATTATTTCACACTACAGACTCATTTTGGTCAGCATCGATTTGAAATCTACCATGGTTTCAGAGAAATCATACTTCATGGTTCGTAGTTCTGTTAGAATGTTGAAACACTACCACAAACTAAAATCCATCTACTCAACAAAATTATTTCACACTACAGACTCATTTTGGTCAGCATCGATTTGAAATCTACCATGGTTTCAGAGAAATCATACTTCATGGTTCGTAGTTCTGTTAGAATGTTGAAACACTACCACAAACTAAAATCTATCCACTCATCAAAAATTATTTCACACTACAGACTCATTTTGGTCAGCATCGATTTGAAATCTACCATGGTTTCAGAGAAATCATACTTCATGGTTCGTAGTTGTGATAAAATGTTGAAAGACTACCACTAACTAAAATCTATCCACTCAACAAAAATTATTCCACACTACAGAATTGTTTTATTCAGGATCGATTTGAAATCTATCATCGTTTTAGAGAAATCATACTTCATGGTTCGTAGTTCTGATAAAATGTTGAAAGACTACCACAAACTAAAATCTATTCACTCAACAAAATTATTTCACACTACAGACTCATTTTGGTCAGGATCGATTTGAAAGCTACCATGGTTTCAGAGAAATCATACTTCATGGTTCGTAGTTCTAATAAAATGTTGAAACACTACCCCTAACTAAAATCTATACACTCAGCAAAAATTATTTCACACTACAGACTTGTTTTGGTCAGGATTGATTTGAAATCTATCATCTTTTCAGAGAAATCATACTTCATGGTTCGTAGTTCTGTTAGAATGTTGAAACACTACCACAAACTAAAATCCATCTACTCAACAAAATTATTTCACACTACAGACTCATTTTGGTCAGCATCGATTTGAAATCTACCATGGTTTCAGAGAAATCATACTTCATGGTTCGTAGTTCTGTTAGAATGTTGAAACACTACCACAAACTAAAATCCATCTACTCAACAAAATTATTTCACACTACAGACTCATTTTGGTCAGGATCGATTTGAAATCTAACATGGTTTCAGAGAAATCATACTTCATGGTTCGTAGTTCTAATAAAATGTTGAAAGACTACCACAGACTAAAATCTATCCACTCAACAAAATTATTTCACACTACAGACTCATTTTGGTCAGGATCGATTTGAAATCTACTATGGTTTCAGAGAAATCATACTTCATGGTTCGTAGTTCTGTTAGAATGTTGAAACACTACCACAAACTAAAATCCATCTGCTCAACAAAATTATTTCACACTACAGACTCATTTTGGTCAGCATCGATTTGAAATCTACCACGGTTTCAGAGAAATCATACTTCATGGTTCGTAGTTCTGATAAAATGTTGAAACACTACCACAAACTAAAATCCATCTACTCAATAAAATTATTTCACACTACAGACTCATTTTGGTCAGGATCGATTTGAAATCTACCACGGTTTCAGAGAAATCATACTTCATGGTTCGTAGTTCTGATAAAATGTTGAAAGACTACCACAAACTAAAATCTATCCACTCAACAAAATTATTTCACACTACAGACTCATTTTGGTCAGGATCGATTTGAAATCTACCATGGTTTCAGAGAAATCATACTTCATGGTTTGTAGTTCTGATAAAATGTTGAAACACTACCCCTAACTAGAATCTATCCACTCAACAAAAATTATTTCACACTACAGACTTGTTTTGGTCAGGATTGATTTGAAATCTATCATCTTTACAGAGAAATCATACTTCATGGTTCGTAGCTTTGTTAGAATGTTGAAACACTACCACAAAGTAAAATCCATCTACTCAACAAAATTATTTCACACTACAGACTCATTTTGGTCAGCATCGATTTGAAATCTACCATGGTTTCAGAGAAATCATACTTCATGGTTCGTAGTTCTGATAAAATGTTGAAACACTACCCCTAACTAAAATCTATCCACTCAACAAAAATTATTTCACACTACAGACTTGTTTTATTCAGGATCGATTTGAAATCTATCATCGTTTCAGAGAAATTATACTTCTGGTTCGTAGTTCTGTTAGAATGTTGAAACACTACCACAAACTAAAATCTATCCACTCAACAAAATTATTTCACACTACAGACTCATTTTGGTCAGGATCGATTTGAAAGCTACCATGGTTTCAGAGAAATCATACTTCATGGTTCGTAGTTCTAATAAAATGTTGAAACACTACCCCTAACTAAAATCTATCCACTCAACAAAAATTATTCCACACTACAGAATTGTTTTATTCAGGATCGATTTGAAATCTATCATCGTTTTAGAGAAATCATACTTCATGGTTCGTAGTTCTGATAAAATGTTGAAAGACTACCACAAACTAAAATCTATTCACTCAACAAAATTATTTCACACTACAGACTCATTTTGGTCGGGATCGATTTGAAAGCTACCATGGTTTCAGAGAAATCATACTTCATGGTTCGTAGTTCTAATAAAATGTTGAAACACTACCCCTAACTAAAATCTATACACTCAACAAAAATTATTTCACACTACAGACTTGTTTTGGTCAGGATTGATTTGAAATCTATCATCTTTTCAGAAAAATTATACTTCATGGTTCGTAGTTCTGTTAGAATGTTGAAACACTACCACAAACTAAAATCCATCTACTCAACAAAATTATTTCACACTACAGACTCATTTTGGTCAGCATCGATTTGAAATCTACCACGGTTTCAGAGAAATCATACTTCATGGTTCGTAGTTCTGATAAAATGTTGAAACACTACCCCTAACTAAAATCTATCCACTCAACAAAAATTATTTCACACTACAGACTTGTTTTGTTCAGGCTCGATTTGAAATCTATCATCGTTTCAGAGAAATCATACTTCATGGTTCGTAGTTCTGTTAGAATGTTGAAACACTACCCCAAACTAAAATCTATCCACTCATCAAAAATTATTTCACACTACAGACTTGTTGTGGTCCGGATCGATTTGAAATCTATCATCGTTTCAGAGAAATCATACTTCATGGTTCGTAGTTCTGATAAAATGTTTGAAACACTACCCCAAACTAAAATCTATCCACTCAACAAAATTATTTCACACTACAGACTTGTTTTGGTCAGGCTCGATTTGAAATCTATCATCGTTTCAGAGGAATCATACTTCATGGTTCGTAGTTCTGTTAGAATGTTGAAACACTACCACAAACTAAAATCTATCCACTCATCAAAAATTATTTCACACTACAGACTCATTTTGGTCAGCATCGATTTGAAATCTACCATGGTTTCAGAGAAATCATACTTCATGGTTCGTAGTTGTGATAAAATGTTGAAAGACTACCACTAACTAAAATCTATCCACTCAACAAAAATTATTCCACACTACAGAATTGTTTTATTCAGGATCGATTTGAAATCTATCATCGTTTTAGAGAAATCATACTTCATGGTTCGTAGTTCTGATAAAATGTTGAAAGACTACCACAAACTAAAATCTATTCACTCAACAAAATTATTTCACACTACAGACTCATTTTGGTCAGGATCGATTTGAAAGCTACCATGGTTTCAGAGAAATCATACTTCATGGTTCGTAGTTCTAATAAAATGTTGAAACACTACCCCTAACTAAAATCTATACACTCAACAAAAATTATTTCACACTACAGACTTGTTTTGGTCAGGATTGATTTGAAATCTATCATCTTTTCAGAGAAATCATACTTCATGGTTCGTAGTTCTGTTAGAATGTTGAAACACTACCACAAACTAAAATCCATCTACTCAACAAAATTATTTCACACTACAGACTCATTTTGGTCAGGATCGATTTGAAATCTAACATGGTTTCAGAAAAATCGTACTTCATGGTTCGTAGTTCTAATAAAATGTTGAAAGACTACCACAAACTAAAATCTATATACTCAACAAAATTATTTCACACTACAGACTCATTTTGGTCGGGATCGATTTGAAATCTACCATGGTTTCAGAGAAATCATACTTCATGGTTCGTAGTTCTGATAAAATGTTCAAACACTACCGCTAACTAAAATCTATCCACTCAACAAAAATTATTTCACACTACAGACTTGTTTTGGTCAGGATTGATTTGAAATCTATCATCTTTTCAGACAAATCATACTTCACGGTTCGTAGTTCTGTTAGAATGTTGAAACACTACCACAAACTAAAATCCATCTACTCAACAAAATTATTTCACACTACAGACTCATTTTGGTCAGCATCGATTTGAAATCTACCATGGTTTCAGAGAAATCATACTTCATGAAACACTACCCCTAACTAAAATCTATCCACTCAGCAAAAATTATTTCACACTACAGACTTGTTTTGGTCAGGATTGATTTGAAATCTATCATCTTTTCAGAGAAATCATACTTCATGGTTCGTAGTTCTGTTAGAATGTTGAAACACTACCACAAACTAAAATCCATCTACTCAACAAAATTATTTCACACTACAGACTCATTTTGGTCAGCATCGATTTGAAATCTACCATGGTTTCAGAGAAATCATACTTCATGGTTCGTAGTTCTGTTAGAATGTTGAAACACTACCACAAACTAAAATCCATCTACTCAACAAAATTATTTCACACTACAGACTCATTTTGGTCAGGATCGATTTGAAATCTAACATGGTTTCAGAAAAATCATACTTCATGGTTCGTAGTTCTAATAAAATGTTGAAAGACTACCACAGACTAAAATCTATCCACTCAACAAAATTATTTCACACTACAGACTCATTTTGGTCAGGATCGATTTGAAATCTACTATGGTTTCAGAGAAATCATACTTCATGGTTCGTAGTTCTGTTAGAATGTTGAAACACTACCACAAACTAAAATCCATCTGCTCAACAAAATTATTTCACACTACAGACTCATTTTGGTCAGCATCGATTTGAAATCTACCACGGTTTCAGAGAAATCATACTTCATGGTTCGTAGTTCTGATAAAATGTTGAAACACTACCACAAACTAAAATCCATCTACTCAATAAAATTATTTCACACTACAGACTCATTTTGGTCAGGATCGATTTGAAATCTACCACGGTTTCAGAGAAATCATACTTCATGGTTCGTAGTTCTGATAAAATGTTGAAAGACTACCACAAACTAAAATCTATCCACTCAACAAAATTATTTCACACTACAGACTCATTTTGGTCAGGATCGATTTGAAATCTACCATGGTTTCAGAGAAATCATACTTCATGGTTTGTAGTTCTGATAAAATGTTGAAACACTACCCCTAACTAGAATCTATCCACTCAACAAAAATTATTTCACACTACAGACTTGTTTTGGTCAGGATTGATTTGAAATCTATCATCTTTACAGAGAAATCATACTTCATGGTTCGTAGTTTTGTTAGAATGTTGAAACACTACCACAAAGTAAAATCCATCTACTCAACAAAATTATTTCACACTACAGACTCATTTTGGTCAGCATCGATTTGAAATCTACCATGGTTTCAGAGAAATCATACTTCATGGTTCGTAGTTCTGATAAAATGTTGAAACACTACCCCTAACTAAAATCTATCCACTCAACAAAAATTATTTCACACTACAGACTTGTTTTATTCAGGATCGATTTGAAATCTATCATCGTTTCAGAGAAATTATACTTCTGGTTCGTAGTTCTGTTAGAATGTTGAAACACTACCCCTAACTAGAATCTATCCACTCAACAAAAATTATTTCACACTACAGACTTGTTTTGGTCAGGATTGATTTGAAATCTATCATCTTTACAGAGAAATCATACTTCATGGTTCGTAGTTCTGTTAGAATGTTGAAACACTACCACAAACTAAAATCCATCTACTCAACAAAATTATTTCACACTACAGACTCATTTTGGTCAGCATCGATTTGAAATCTACCACGGTTTCAGAGAAATCATACTTCATGGTTCGTAGTTCTGATAAAATGTTGAAACACTACCACAAACTAAAATCCATCTACTCAATAAAATTATTTCACACTACAGACTCATTTTGGTCAGCATCGTTTTGAAATCTATCATCCTTTCAGAGAAATCATACTTCATGGTTCCTAGTTCTGTTAGAATGTTGAAACACTACCACAAACTAAAATCTATCCACTCAACAAAATTATTTCACACTACAGACTCATTTTGGTCAGGATCGATGTGAAAGCTACCATGATTTCAGAGAAATCATACTTCATGGTTCGTAGTTCTGTTAGAATGTTGAAACACTACCACAAACTAAAATCCATCTACTCAACAAAATTATTTCACAGTACAGACTCTTTTTGGTCAGCATCGATTTGAAATCTACCACGGTTTCAGAGAAATCATACTTCATAGTTCGTAGTTCTGATAAAATGTTGAAACACTACCACAAACTAAAATCCATTTACTCAATAAAATTATTTCACACTACAGACTCATTTTGGTCAGCATCGATTTGAAATCTATCATCCTTTCAGAGAAATCATACTTCATGGTTCGTAGTTCTGATAAAATGTTGAAACACTACCCCTAACTAAAATCTATCCACTCAACAAAAATTATTTCACACTACAGACTTGTTTTGGTCAGGATTGATTTGAAATCTATCATCTTTTCAGAGAAATTATACTTCATGGTTCGTAGTTCTGTTAGAATGTTGAAACACTACCACAAACTAAAATCCATCCACTCAACAAAATTATTTCACACTACAGACTCATTTTGGACAGGATCGATTTGAAATCTACCACGGTTTCAGAAAAATCATACTTCATGGTTCGTAGTTCTGTTAGAATGTTGAAACACTACCACAAACTAAAATCCATCTACTCAACAAAATTATTTCACAGTACAGACTCATTTTGGTCAGGATCGATTTGAAATCTACCACGGTTTCAGAAAAATCATACTTCATGGTTCGTAGTTCTAATAAAATGTTGAAAGACTACCACAGACTAAAATCTATCCACTCAACAAAATTATTTCACACTACAGACTCATTTTGGTCAGGATCGATTTGAAATCTACCATGGTTTCAGAGAAATCATACTTCATGGTTCGTAGTTCTGTTAGAATGTTGAAACACTACCACAAACTAAAATCCATCTACTCAACAAAATTATTTCACAGTACAGACTCATTTTGGTCAGGATCGATTTGAAATCTACCATGGTTTCAGAGAAATCATACCTCATGGTTCGTAGTTCTAATAAAATGTTGAAACACTACCCCTAACTAAAATCTATCCACTCAACAAAATTATTTCACACTACAGACTTGTTTTGGTCAGGATTGATTTGAAATCTATCATCTTTTCAGAGAAATTATACTTCATGGTTCGTAGTTCTGTTAGAATGTTGAAACACTACCACAAACTAAAATCCATCTACTCAACAAAATTATTTCACACTACAGACTCATTTTGGTCAGCATCGATTTGAAATCTACCACGGTTTCAGAGAAATCATACTTCATGGTTCGTAGTTCTGATAAAATGTTGAAACACTACCACAAACTAAAATCCATTTACTCAATAAAATTATTTCACACTACAGACTCATTTTGGTCAGCATCGATTTGAAATCTATCATCCTTTCAGAGAAATCATACTTCATGGTTCGTAGTTCTGTTAGAATGTTGAAACACTACCACAAACTAAAATCTATCCACTCAACAAAATTATTTCACACTACAGACTTGTTTTGGTCAGGATAGATTTGAAAGCTACCATGGTTTCAGAGAAATCATACTTCATGGTTCGTAGTTCTAATAAAATGTTGAAACACTACCCCTAACTAAAATCTATACACTCAACAAAATTATTTCACACTACAGACTCATTTTGGTCAGCATCGATTTGAAATCTACCATGGTTTCAGAGAAATCATACTTCATGGTTCGTAGTTCTGATAAAATGTTGAAACACTACCCCTAACTAAAATCTATCCACTCAACAAAAATTATTTCACACTACAGACTTGTTTTGGTCAGGATCGATTTGAAATCTATCATGGTTTCAGAGAAATCATACTTCATGGTTCGTAGTTCTGTTAGAATGTTGAAACACTACCACAAACTAAAATCTATCCACTCAACAAAATTATTTCACACTACAGACTCATTTTGGTCAGGATCGATTTGAAATCTACCATGGTTTCAGAGAAATCATACCTCATGGTTCGTAGTTCTGATAAAATGTTGAAACACTATACCTAACTAAAATCTATCCACTCAACAAAAATTATTTCACACTACAGACTTGTTTTGGTCAGGATTGATTTGAAATCTATCATCTTTTCAGAGAAATTATACTTCATGGTTCGTAGTTCTGTTAGAATGTTGAAACACTAATACAAACTAAAATCCATCTACTCAACAAAATTATTTCACACTACAGACTTGTTTTGGTCAGGATTGATTTGAAATCTATCATCTTTTCAGAGAAATCATACTTCATGGTTCGTAGTTTTGTTAGAATGTTGAAACACTACCACAAACTAAAATCCATCTACTCAACAAAATTATTTCACACTACAGACTCATTTTGGTCAGCATCGATTTGAAATATAGCTTGGTTTCAGAGAAATCATACTTCATGGTTCGTAGTTCTGATAAAATGTTTGAAACACTACCCCAAACTAAAATCTATCCACTCAACAAAATTATTTCACACTACAGACTTGTTTTGGTCAGGCTCGATTTGAAATCTATCATCGTTTCAGAGGAATCATACTTCATGGTTCGTAGTTCTGTTAGAATGTTGAAACACTACCACAAACTAAAATCTATCCACACATCAAAAATTATTTCACGCTACAGACTCATTTTGGTCAGGATCGATTTGAAATCTATCATGGTTTCAGCGAAATCATACTTCATGGTTCTTAGTTCTGATAAAATGTTTGAAACACTACCCCAAACTAAAATCTATCCACTCAACAAAATTATTTCACACTACAGACTTGTTTTGGTCAGGCTGGATTTGAAATCTATCATCGTTTCAGAGGAATTATACTTCATGGTTCGTAGTTCTGTTAGAATGTTGAAACACTACCACAAACTAAAATCTATCCACTCATCAAAAATTATTTCACAGTGCAGATTCATTTTGGTCAGGATCGATTTGAAATCTATCATGGTTTCAGAGAAATCATACTTAATGGTTCGTAGTTTGTTAGAATGTTTAAACACTACCCCAAACTAAAATCTATCCACTCATTAAAAATTATTTCACAGTGCAGACTCATTTTGGTCAGCATCGATTTGAAATCTAACATGGTTTCAGAGAAATCATACTTCATGGTTCGTAGTTCTGATAAAATGTTGAAACACTACCCCAAACTAAAATCTATCCACTCAACAAAAATTATTTCACACTACAGACTCATTTTGGTCATTATCTATTTGAAATCTAACATGGTTTCAGAGAAATCATACTTCATGGTTTGTAGTTCTGATAAAATACTGAAACACTACCCCAAACTAAAATCTATCCACTCAACAAAATTATTTCACACTACAGACTTGTTTTGGTTTGGATGGATTTGAAATCTATCATCGTTTCAGAGAAATCATACTTCATGGTTCGTAGTTCTGTTAGAATGTTGAAACACTACCACAAACTAAAATCTATCCACTCATCAAAAATTATTTCACAGTGCAGATTCATTTTGGTCAGGATCGATTTGAAATCTATCATGGTTTCAGAGAAATCATACTTAATGGATCGTAGTGTGTTAGAATGTTTAAACACTACCACAAACTAAAATCTATCCACTCATCAAAAATTATTTCATAGTGCAGACTCATTTTGCCCAGAATCGATTTGAAATATAGCTTGGTTTCAGAGAAATCATACTTCATGGTTCGTAGTTCTGATAAAATGTTTGAAACACTACCCCAAACTAAAATCTATCCACTCAACAAAATTATTTCACAATACAGACTTGTTTTGGTCAGGCTCGATTTGAAATCTATCATTGTTTCAGAGGAATCATACTTCATGGTTCGTAGTTCTGTTAGAATGTTGAAACACTACCGCAAACTAAAATCTATCCACTCATCAAAAATTATTTCACAGTGCAGACTCATTTTGGTCAGCTTCGATTTGAAATCTAACATGGTTTCAGCGAAATGATACTTCATGGTTCGTAGTTCTGATAAAATGCTGAAAGACTACGCCTAACTAAAATCTATCCACTCAACAAAAATTATTTCACACTACAGACTTGTTTTGGTCCGGATGGATTTGAAATCTATCATCGTTTCAGAGAAATCATACTTCATGATTCGTAGTTCTGATAAAATACTGAAACACTACCCCAAACTAAAATCTATCCACTCAACAAAATTATTTCACACTACAGACTTGTTTTGTTCAGGCTCGATTTGAAATCTATTATCGTTTCAGAGAAATCATACTTCATGGTTCGTAGTTCTGTTAGAATGTTGAAACACTACCCCAAACTAAAATCTATCCACTCATCAAAAATTATTTCACACTACAGACTTGTTGTGGTCCGGATCGATTTGAAATCTATCATCGTTTCAGAGAAATCATACTTCATGGTTCGTAGTTCTGATAAAATGTTTGAAACACTACCCCAAACTAAAATCTATCCACTCAACAAAATTATTTCACACTACAGACTTGTTTTGGTCAGGCTCGATTTGAAATCTATCATCGTTTCAGAGGAATCATACTTCATGGTTCGTAGTTCTGTTAGAATGTTGAAACACTACCACAAACTAAAATCTATCCACTCATCAAAAATTATTTCACACTACAGACTCATTTTGGTCAGCATCGATTTGAAATCTACCATGGTTTCAGAGAAATCATACTTCATGGTTCGTAGTTGTGATAAAATGTTGAAAGACTACCCCTAACTAAAATCTATCCACTCAACAAAAATTATTCCACACTACAGAATTGTTTTATTCAGGATCGATTTGAAATCTATCATCGTTTTAGAGAAATCATACTTCATGGTTCGTAGTTCTGATAAAATGTTGAAAGACTACCACAAACTAAAATCTATTCACTCAACAAAATTATTTCACACTACAGACTCATTTTGGTCAGGATCGATTTGAAAGCTACCATGGTTTCAGAGAAATCATACTTCATGGTTCGTAGTTCTAATAAAATGTTGAAACACTACCCCTAACTAAAATCTATACACTCAACAAAAATTATTTCACACTACAGACTTGTTTTGGTCAGGATTGATTTGAAATCTATCATCTTTTCAGAGAAATCATACTTCATGGTTCGTAGTTCTGTTAGAATGTTGAAACACTACCACAAACTAAAATCCATCTACTCAACAAAATTATTTCACACTATAGACTCATTTTGGTCAGGATCGATTTGAAATCTAACATGGTTTCAGAAAAATCGTACTTCATGGTTCGTAGTTCTAATAAAATGTTGAAAGACTACCACAAACTAAAATCTATATACTCAACAAAATTATTTCACACTACAGACTCATTTTGGTCGGGATCGATTTGAAATCTACCATGGTTTCAGAGAAATCATACTTCATGGTTCGTAGTTCTGATAAAATGTTCAAACACTACCGCTAACTAAAATCTATCCACTCAACAAAAATTATTTCACACTACAGACTTGTTTTGGTCAGGATTGATTTGAAATCTATCATCTTTTCAGACAAATCATACTTCACGGTTCGTAGTTCTGTTAGAATGTTGAAACACTACCACAAACTAAAATCCATCTACTCAACAAAATTATTTCACACTACAGACTCATTTTGGTCAGCATCGATTTGAAATCTACCATGGTTTCAGAGAAATCATACTTCATGAAACACTACACCTAACTAAAATCTATCCACTCAGCAAAAATTATTTCACACTACAGACTCATTTTGGTCAGGATCGATTTGAAATCTACCACGGTTTCAGAGAAATCATACTTCATGGTTCGTAGTTCTGATAAAATGTTGAAAGACTACCCCTAACTAAAATCTATCCACTCAACAAAAATTATTTCACACTACAGACTTGTTTTGGTCAGGATTGATTTGAAATCTATCATCTTTTCAGAGAAATTATACTTCATGGTTCGTAGTTCTGTTAGAATGTTGAAAGACTACCACAAACTAAAATCTATCCACTCAACAAAAATTATTTCACACTACAGACTTGTTTTGGTCAGGATTGATTTGAAATCTATCATCTTTTCAGAGAAATCATACTTCATGGTTCGTAGTTCTGTTAGAATGTTGAAACACTACCACAAACTAAAATCCATCTACTCAACAAAATTATTTCACACTACAGACTCATTTTGGTCAGGATCGATTTGAAATCTACCACGGTTTCAGAGAAATCATACTTCATGGTTCGTAGTTCTGATAAAATGTTGAAAGACTACCACAAACTAAAATCTATTCACTCAACAAAATTATTTCACACTACAGACTCATTTTGGTCAGGAGCGATTTGAAATCTAACATGGTTTCAGAGAAATCATACTTCATGGTTCGTAGTTCTGATAAAATGTTGAAACACTACCCCAAACTAAAATCTATCCACTCAACAAAATTATTTCACACTACAGACTCATTTTGGTCAGGATCGATTTGAAATCTACCACGGTTTCAGAGAAATCATACTTCATGGTTCGTAGTTCTGATAAAATGTTGAAAGACTACCACAAACTAAAATCTATTCACTCAACAAAATTATTTCACACTACAGACTCATTTTGGTCAGGATCGATTTGAAATATATCATCGTTTCAGAGAAATCATACTTCATGGTTCGTAGTTCTAATAAAATGTGGAAACACTACCCCTAACTAAAATATATACACTCAACAAAAATTATTTCACACTACAGACTTGTTTTGGTCAGGATTGATTTGAAATCTATCATCTTTTCAGAGAAATCATACTTCATGGTTCGTAGTTCTGTTAGAATGTTGAAACACTACCACAAACTAAAATCCATCTACTCAACAAAATTATTTCACACTACAGACTCATTTTGGTCAGGATCGATTTGAAATCTAACATGGTTTCAGAAAAATCGTACTTCATGGTTCGTAGTTCTAATAAAATGTTGAAAGACTACCACAAACTAAAATCTATATACTCAACAAAATTATTTCACACTACAGACTCATTTTGGTCGGGATCGATTTGAAATCTACCATGGTTTCAGAGAAATCATACTTCATGGTTCGTAGTTCTGATAAAATGTTCAAACACTACCGCTAACTAAAATCTATCCACTCAACAAAAATTATTTCACACTACAGACTTGTTTTGGTCAGGATTGATTTGAAATCTATCATCTTTTCAGACAAATCATACTTCACGGTTCGTAGTTCTGTTAGAATGTTGAAACACTACCACAAACTAAAATCCATCTACTCAACAAAATTATTTCACACTACAGACTCATTTTGGTCAGCATCGATTTGAAATCTACCATGGTTTCAGAGAAATCATACTTCATGAAACACTACCCCTAACTAAAATCTATCCACTCAGCAAAAATTATTTCACACTACAGACTTGTTTTGGTCAGAATTGATTTGAAATCTATCATCTTTTCAGAGAAATCATACTTCATGGTTCGTAGTTCTGTTAGAATGTTGAAACACTACCACAAACTAAAATCCATCTACTCAACAAAATTATTTCACACTACAGACTTGTTTTGGTCAGCCTCGATTTGAAATCTATCATCGTTTCAGAGGAATCATACTTCATGGTTCGTAGTTCTGTTAGAATGTTGAAACACTACCACAAACTAAAATCCATCTACTCAACAAAATTATTTCACACTACAGACTCATTTTGGTCAGGATCGATTTGAAATCTACCACGGTTTCAGAGAAATCATACTTCATGGTTCGTAGTTCTGATAAAATGTTGAAAGACTACCCCTAACTAAAATCTATCCACTCAACAAAAATTATTTCACACTACAGACTTGTTTTGGTCAGGATTGATTTGAAATCTATCATCTTTTCAGAGAAATTATACTTCATGGTTCGTAGTTCTGTTAGAATGTTGAAAGACTACCACAAACTAAAATCTATCCACTCAACAAAAATTATTTCACACTACAGACTTGTTTTGGTCAGGATTGATTTGAAATCTATCATCTTTTCAGAGAAATCATACTTCATGGTTCGTAGTTCTGTTAGAATGTTGAAACACTACCACAAACTAAAATCCATCTACTCAACAAAATTATTTCACACTACAGACTCATTTTGGTCAGGATCGATTTGAAATCTACCACGGTTTCAGAGAAATCATACTTCATGGTTCGTAGTTCTGATAAAATGTTGAAAGACTACCACAAACTAAAATCTATTCACTCAACAAAATTATTTCACACTACAGACTCATTTTGGTCAGGAGCGATTTGAAATCTAACATGGTTTCAGAGAAATCATACTTCATGGTTCGTAGTTCTGATAAAATGTTGAAACACTACCCCAAACTAAAATCTATCCACTCAACAAAATTATTTCACACTACAGACTCATTTTGGTCAGGATCGATTTGAAATCTACCACGGTTTCAGAGAAATCATACTTCATGGTTCGTAGTTCTGATAAAATGTTGAAAGACTACCACAAACTAAAATCTATTCACTCAACAAAATTATTTCACACTACAGACTCATTTTGGTCAGGATCGATTTGAAAGCTACCATGGTTTCAGAGAAATCATACTTCATGGTTCGTAGTTCTAATAAAATGTTGAAACACTACCCCTAACTAAAATCTATACACTCAACAAAAATTATTTCACACTACAGACTTGTTTTGGTCAGGATTGATTTGAAATCTATCATCTTTTCAGAGAAATCATACTTCATGGTTCGTAGTTCTGTTAGAATGTTGAAACACTACCACAAACTAAAATCCATCTACTCAACAAAATTATTTCACACTACAGACTCATTTTGGTCAGGATCGATTTGAAATCTAACATGGTTTCAGAAAAATCGTACTTCATGGTTCGTAGTTCTAACAAAATGTTGAAAGACTACCACAAACTAAAATCTATATACTCAACAAAATTATTTCACACTACAGACTCATTTTGGTCGGGATCGATTTGAAATCTACCATGGTTTCAGAGAAATCATACTTCATGGTTCGTAGTTCTGATAAAATGTTCAAACACTACCGCTAACTAAAATCTATCCACTCAACAAAAATTATTTCACACTACAGACTTGTTTTGGTCAGGATTGATTTGAAATCTATCATCTTTTCAGACAAATCATACTTCACGGTTCGTAGTTCTGTTAGAATGTTGAAACACTACCACAAACTAAAATCCATCTACTCAACAAAATTATTTCACACTACAGACTCATTTTGGTCAGCATCGATTTGAAATCTACCATGGTTTCAGAGAAATCATACTTCATGAAACACTACCCCTAACTAAAATCTATCCACTCAGCAAAAATTATTTCACACTACAGACTTGTTTTGGTCAGGATTGATTTGAAATCTATCATCTTTTCAGAGAAATCATACTTCATGGTTCGTAGTTCTGTTAGAATGTTGAAACACTACCCCTAACTAAAATCTATCCACTCAACAAAAATTATTTCACACTACAGACTTGTTTTGGTCAGGATCGATTTGAAATCTATCATGGTTTCAGAGAAATCATACTTCATGGTTCGTAGTTCTGTTAGAATGTTGAAACACTACCACAAACTAAAATCTATCCACTCACCAAAATTATTTCACACTACAGACTCATTTTGGTCAGGATCGATTTGAAATCTACCATGGTTTCAGAGAAATCATACCTCATGGTTCGTAGTTCTGATAAAATGTTGAAACACTATACCTAACTAAAATCTATCCACTCAACAAAAATTATTTCACACTACAGACTTGTTTTGGTCAGGATTGATTTGAAATCTATCATCTTTTCAGAGAAATTATACTTCATGGTTCGTAGTTCTGTTAGAATGTTGAAACACTAATACAAACTAAAATCCATCTACTCAACAAAATTATTTCACACTACAGACTCATTTTGGTCAGCATCGATTTGAAATCTACCACGGTTTCAGAGAAATCATACTTCATGGTTCGTAGTTCTGATAAAATGTTGAAACACTACCACAAACTAAAATCCATCTACTCAATAAAATTATTTCACACTACAGACTCATTTTGGTCAGCATCGATTTGAAATATAGCTTGGTTTCAGAGAAATCATACTTCATGGTTCGTAGTTCTGATAAAATGTTTGAAACACTACCCCAAACTAAAATCTATCCACTCAACAAAATTATTTCACACTACAGACTTGTTTTGGTCAGGCTCGATTTGAAATCTATCATCGTTTCAGAGGAATCATACTTCATGGTTCGTAGTTCTGTTAGAATGTTGAAACACTACCACAAACTAAAATCTATCCACACATCAAAAATTATTTCACGCTACAGACTCATTTTGGTCAGGATCGATTTGAAATCTATCATGGTTTCAGCGAAATCATACTTCATGGTTCTTAGTTCTGATAAAATGTTTGAAACACTACCCCAAACTAAAATCTATCCACTCAACAAAATTATTTCACACTACAGACTTGTTTTGGTCAGGCTGGATTTGAAATCTATCATCGTTTCAGAGGAATCATACTTCATGGTTCGTAGTTCTGTTAGAATGTTGAAACACTACCACAAACTAAAATCTATCCACTCATCAAAAATTATTTCACAGTGCAGATTCATTTTGGTCAGGATCGATTTGAAATCTATCATGGTTTCAGAGAAATCATACTTAATGGTTCGTAGTTTGTTAGAATGTTTAAACACTACCCCAAACTAAAATCTATCCACTCATTAAAAATTATTTCACAGTGCAGACTCATTTTGGTCAGCATCGATTTGAAATCTAACATGGTTTCAGAGAAATCATACTTCATGGTTCGTAGTTCTGATAAAATGTTGAAACACTACCCCAAACTAAAATCTATCCACTCAACAAAAATTATTTCACACTACAGACTCATTTTGGTCATTATCTATTTGAAATCTAACATGGTTTCAGAGAAATCATACTTCATGGTTTGTAGTTCTGATAAAATACTGAAACACTACCCCAAACTAAAATCTATCCACTCAACAAAATTATTTCACACTACAGATTTGTTTTGGTTTGGATGGATTTGAAATCTATCATCGTTTCAGAGAAATCATACTTCATGGTTCGTAGTTCTGTTAGAATGTTGAAACACTACCACAAACTAAAATCTATCCACTCATCAAAAATTATTTCACAGTGCAGATTCATTTTGGTCAGGATCGATTTGAAATCTATCATGGTTTCAGAGAAATCATACTTAATGGATCGTAGTGTGTTAGAATGTTTAAACACTACCACAAACTAAAATCTATCCACTCATCAAAAATTATTTCATAGTGCAGACTCATTTTGCCCAGAATCGATTTGAAATATAGCTTGGTTTCAGAGAAATCATACTTCATGGTTCGTAGTTCTGATAAAATGTTTGAAACACTACCCCAAACTAAAATCTATCCACTCAACAAAATTATTTCACAATACAGACTTGTTTTGGTCAGGCTCGATTTGAAATCTATCATTGTTTCAGAGGAATCATACTTCATGGTTCGTAGTTCTGTTAGAATGTTGAAACACTACCACAAACTAAAATCTATCCACTCATCAAAAATTATTTCACAGTGCAGACTCATTTTGGTCAGCTTCGATTTGAAATCTAACATGGTTTCAGCGAAATGATACTTCATGGTTCGTAGTTCTGATAAAATGCTGAAAGACTACGCCTAACTAAAATCTATCCACTCAACAAAAATTATTTCACACTACAGACTTGTTTTGGTCCGGATGGATTTGAAATCTATCATCGTTTCAGAGAAATCATACTTCATGATTCGTAGTTCTGATAAAATACTGAAACACTACCCCAAACTAAAATCTATCCACTCAACAAAATTATTTCACACTACAGACTTGTTTTGTTCAGGCTCGATTTGAAATCTATCATCGTTTCAGAGAATTCATACTTCATGGTTCGTAGTTCTGTTAGAATGTTGAAACACTACCCCAAACTAAAATCTATCCACTCATCAAAAATTATTTCAGAGAAATCATACTCCATGGTAAGTTGTTCTTGTAGAATGTTGAACGACTACCCCTAACTAAAATCTATCCACACAACAAAAATTATTTCAGAGAAATCATACTCCATGGTTCGTTGTTCTTGTAGAATGTTGAACGACTACCCCTAACTAAAATCTATCCACTCAACAAAAATTATTTCACACCACAGACTCATCTTGGTCAGGATCGATTTGAAATCTATCATGGTTTCAGAGAAATCATACTCCATGGTAAGTTGTTCTTGTAGAATGTTGAACGACTATCCCAACTAAAATCTATCCACTCAACAAAAATTATTTCACACCACAGACTCATCTTGGTCAGGATCGATTTGAAATCTATCATGGTTTCAGAGAAATCATAGTCCATGGTAAGTTGTTCTTGTAAAATGTTGAACGACTATCCCAACTAAAATCTATCCACTCAACAAAAATTATTTCAGAGAAATCATACTCCATGGTTCGTTGTTCTTGTAGAATGTTGAACGACTACCCCTAACTAAAATCTATCCACTCAACAAAAATTATTTCAGAGAAATCATACTAAATGGTAAGTTGTTCTTGTAGAATGTTGAACGACTACCCCTAACTAAAATCTATCCACTCAACAAAAATTGTTTCAGAGAAATCATACTCCATGGTTCGTTGTTCTTGTAGAATGTTGAACGACTACCCCTAACTAAAATCTATCCACTCAACAAAAATTATTTCACACCACAGACTCATCTTGGTCAGGATCGATTTGAAATCTATCATGGTTTCAGAGAAATCATACTCCATGGTTCCATGGTAAGTTGTTTGAACGACTACCCCTAACTAAAATCTATCCACTCAACAAAAATTATTTCAGAGAAATCATACTCCATGGTTCGTTGTTCTTGTAGAATGTTGAACGACTACCCCTAACTAAAATCTATCCACTCAACAAAAATTATTTCACACCACAGACTCATCTTGGTCAGGATCGATTTGAAATCTATCATGGTTTCAGAGAAATCATACTCCATGGTTCGTTGTTCTTGTAGAATGTTGTACGACTACCCCTAACTAAAATCTATCCACTCAACAAAAATTATTTCACACCACAGACTCATCTTGGTCAGGATCGATTTGAAATCTATCATGGTTTCAGAGAAATCATAGTCCATGGTAAGTTGTTCTTGTAAAATGTTGAACGACTATCCCAACTAAAATCTATCCACTCAACAAAAATTATTTCAGAGAAATCATACTCCATGGTTCGTTGTTCTTGTAGAATGTTGAACGACTACCCCTAACTAAAACCTATCCACTCAACAAAAATTATTTCAGAGAAATCATACTCCATGGTAAGTTGTTCTTGTAGAATGTTGAACGACTACCCCTAACTAAAATCTATCCACTCAACAAAAATTATTTCAGAGAAATCATACTCCATGGTAAGTTGTTCTTGTAGAATGTTGAACGACTACCCCTAACTAAAATCTATCCACACAACAAAAATTATTTCAGAGAACTCATACTCCATGGTAAGTTGTTCTTGTAGAATGTTGAACGACTACCCCTAACTAAAATCTATCCACTCAACAAAAATTATTTCACACCACAGACTCATCTTGGTCAGGATCGATTTAAAATCTATCATGGTTTCAGAGAAATCATACTCCATGGTTCGTTGTTCTTGTAGAATGTTGAACGACTACCCCTAACTAAAATCTATCCACTCAACAAAAATTATTTCACACCACAGACTCATCTTGGTCAGGATCGATTTGAAATCTATCATGGTTTCAGAGAAATCATACTCCATGGTTCGTTGTTCTTGTAGAATGTTGAACGACTACCCCTAACTAAAATCTATCCACTCAACAAAAATTATTTCACACCACAGACTCATCTTGGTCAGGATCGATTTGAAATCTATCATGGTTTCAGAGAAATCATACTCCATGGTTCGTTGTTCTTGTAGAATGTTGAACGACTATCCCAACTAAAATCTATCCACTCAACAAAAATTATTTCACACCACAGACTCATCTTGGTCAGCATCGATTTGAAATCTATCATGGTTTCAGAGAAATCATAGTCCATGGTAAGTTGTTCCTGTAAAATGTTGAACGACTATCCCAACTAAAATCTATCCACTCAACAAAAATTATTTCACACCACAGACTCATCTTGGTCAGGATCGATTTGAAATCTATCATGGTTTCAGAGAAATCATAGTCCATGGTAAGTTGTTCTTGTAGAATGTTGAACGACTATCCCAACTAAAATCTATCCACTCAACAAAAATTATTTCACACCACAGACTCATCTTGGTCAGGATCGATTTGAAATCTATCATGGTTTCAGAGAAATCATAGTCCATGGTAAGTTGTTCTTGTAAAATGTTGAACGACTATCCCAACTAAAATCTATCCACTCAACAAAAATTATTTCAGAGAAATCATACTCCATGGTAAGTTGTTCTTGTAGAATGTTGAACGACTATCCCAACTAAAATCTATCCACTCAACAAAAATTATTTCACACCACAGACTCATCTTGGTCAGGATCGATTTGAAATCTATCATGGTTTCAGAGAAATCATAGTCCATGGTAAGTTGTTCTTGTAAAATGTTGAACGACTATCCCAACTAAAATCTATCCACTCAACAAAAATTATTTCAGAGAAATCATACTCCATGGTAAGTTGTTCTTGTAGAATGTTGAACGACTATCCCAACTAAAATCTATCCACTCAACAAAAATTATTTCACACCACAGACACATCTTGGTCAGGATCCATTTGAAATCTATCATGGTTTCAGAGAAATCATACTCCATGGTAAGTTGTTCTTGTAGAATGTTGAACGACTATCAAAACTAAAATCTATCCACTCAACAAAAATTATTTCAGAGAAATCATACTCCATGGTAAGTTGTTCTTGTAGAATGTTGAACGACTACCCCAACTAAAATCTATCCACTCAACAAAAATTATTTCAGAGAAATCATACTCCATGGTTCGTTGTTCTTGCAGAATGTTGAACGACTACCCCTAACTAAAATCTATCCACTCAACAAAAATTATTTCAGAGAAATCATACTCCATGGTAAGTTGTTCTTGTAGAATGTTGAACGACTACCCCTAACTAAAATCTATCCACTCAACAAAGATTATTTCAGAGAAATCATACTCCATGGTAAGTTGTTCTTGTAGAATGTTAAACGACTACCCGTAACTAAAATCTATCCACTCAACAAAAATTATTTCAGGGAAATCATACTCCATGGTTCGTTGTTCTTGTAGAATGTTGAACGACTACCCCTAACTAAAATCTATCCACTCAACAAAAATTATTTCACACCACAGACTCATCTTGGTCAGGATCGATTTGAAATCTATCATGGTTTCAGAGAAATCATACTCCATGGTTCGTTGTTCTTGTAGAATGTTGAACGACTATCCCAACTAAAATCTATCCACTCAACAAAAATTATTTCAGAGAAATCATACTCCATGGTAAGTTGTTCTTGTAGAATGTTGAACGACTACCCTTAACTAAAATCTATCCACTCAACAAAAATTATTTCACACCACAGACTCATCTTGGTCAGGATCGATTTGAAATCTATCATGGTTTCAGAGAAATCATAGTCCATGGTAAGTTGTTCTTGTAAAATGTTGAACGACTATCCCAACTAAAATCTATCCACTCAACAAAAATTATTTCAGAGAAATCATACTCCATGGTAAGTTGTTCTTGTAGAATGTTGAACGACTATCCCAACTAAAATCTATCCACTCAACAAAAATTATTTCAGAGAAATCATACTCCATGGTTCGTTGTTCTTGTAGAATGTTGAACGATTACCATTAACTAAAATCTATCCACTCAACAAAAATTATTTCAGAGAAATCATACTCCATGGTAAGTTGTTCTTGTAGAATGTTGAACGACTACCCCAACTAAAATCTATCCACTCAACAAAAATTATTTCAGAGAAATCATGCTCCATGGTTCGTTGTTCTTGTAGAATGTTGAACGACTACCCCTAACTAAAATCTATCCACTCAACAAAGATTATTTCAGAGAAATCATACTCCATGGTAAGTTGTTCTTGTAGAATGTTGAACGACTACCCCTAACTAAAATCTATCCACTCAACAAAAATTATTTCAGAGAAATCATACTCCATGGTTCGTTGTTCTTGTAGAATGTTGAACGACTACCCCTAACTAAAATCTATCCACTCAACAAAAATTATTTCACACCACAGACTCATCTTGGTCAGGATCGAATTCAAATCTATCATGGTTTCAGAGAAGTCATACTCCATGGTTCGTTGTTCTTGTAGAATGTTGAACGACTACCCCTAACTAAAATCTATCCACTCAACAAAAATTATTTCACACCACAGACTCATCTTGGTCAGGATCGATTTGAAATCTATCATGGTTTCAGAGAAATCATACTCCATGGTTCGTTGTTCTTGTAGAATGTTGAACGACTACCCCAACTAAAATCTATCCACTCAACAAAAATTATTTCACACCACAGACTCATCTTGGTCAGGATCGATTTGAAATCTATCATGGTTTCAGAGAAATCATAGTCCATGGTAAGTTGTTCTTGTAGAATGTTGAACGACTACCCCAACTAAAATATATCCACTCAACAAAAATTATTTCACACCACAGACTCATCTTGGTCAGGATCGATTTGAAATCTATCATGGTTTCAGAGAAATCATAGTCCATGATAAGTTGTTCTTGTAGAATGTTGAACGACTACCCCAACTAAAATCTATCCACTCAACAAAAATTATTTCACACCACAGACTCATCTTGGTCAGGATCGATTTGAAATCTATCATGGTTTCAGAGAAATCATACTCCATGGTTCGTTGTTCTTGTAGAATGTTGAACGACTATCCCAACTAAAATCTATCCACTCAACAAAAATTATTTCAGAGAAATCATACTCCATGGTAAGTTGTTCTTGTAGAATGTTGAACGACTACCCCAACTAAAATCTATCCACTCAACAAAAATTATTTCACACCGCAAACTCATCTTGGTCAGGATCGATTTGAAATCTATCATGGTTTCAGAGAAATCATACTCCATGGTAAGTTGTTCTTGTAGAATGTTGAACGGCTACCCCAACTAAAATCTATCCACTCAACAAAAATTATTTCACACCACAGACTCATCTTGGTCAGGATCGATTTGAAATCTATCATGGTTTCAGAGAAATCATACTCCATGGTAAGTTGTTCTTGTAGAATGTTGAACGACTACCCCAACTAAAATTTTTCCACTCAACGAAAATTATTTCACACCACAGACACATCTTGGTCAGGATCGATTTGAAATCTATCATGGTTTCAGAGAAATCATAGTCCATGGTAAGTTGTTCTTGTAGAATGTTGAACGACTATCCCAACTAAAATCTATCCACTCAACAAAAATTATTTCAGAGAAATCATACTCCATGGTAAGTTGTTCTTGTAGAATGTTGAACGACTACCCCAACTAAAATCTATCCACTCAACAAAAATTATTTCACACCACAGACTCATCTTGGTCAGGATCGATTTGAAATCTATCATGGTTTCAGAGAAATCATACTCCATGGTTCGTTGTTCTTGTAAAATGTTGAACGACTACCCCAATTAAAATCTATCCACTCAACAAAAATTATTTCACACCACAGACTCATCTTGGTCAGGATCGATTTGAAATCTATCATGGTTTCAGAGAAATCATAGTCCATGGTAAGTTGTTCTTGTAGAATGTTGAACGACTACCCCAACTAAAATCTATCCACTCAACAAAAATTATTTCACACCACAGACTCATCTTGGTAAGGATCGATTTGAAATCTATCATGGTTTCAGAGAAATCATACTCCACGGTTCGTTGTTCTTGTAGAATGTTGAACGACTATCCCAACTAAAATCTATCCACTCAACAAAAATTATTTCAGAGAAATCATACTCCATGGTAAGTTGTTCTTGTAGAATGTTGAACGACTATCCCAACTAAAATCTATCCACTCAACAAAAATTATTTCAGAGAAATCATACTCCATGGTAAGTTGTTCTTCTAGAATGTTGAACGACTACCCCAACTAAAATCTATCCACTCAACAAAAATTATTTCAGAGAAATCATACTCCATGGTAAGTTGTTCTTGTAGAATGTTGAACGACTACCCCTAACTAAAATCTATCCACTCAACAAAAATTATTTCACACCACAGACTCATCTTGGTCAGGATCGATTTGAAATCTATCATGGTTTCAGAGAAATCATACTCCATGGTAAGTTGTTCTTGTAGAATGTTGAACGACTATCCCAACTAAAATTTATCCACTCAACAAAAATTATTTCAGAGAAATCATACTCCATGGTAAGTTGTTCTTGTAGAATGTTGAACGACTATCCCAACTAAAATCTATCCACTCAACAAAAATTATTTCAGAGAAATCATACTTCATGGTAAGTTGTTCTTGTACCCCAACTAAAATCTATCCACTCAACGAAAATTATTTCACACCACAGACTCATCTTGGTCAGGATCGATTTGAAATCTATCATGGTTTCAGAGAAATCATAGTCCATGGTAAGTTGTTCTTGTAGAATGTTGAACGACTACCCGAACTAAAATCTATCCACTTAACAAAAATTATTTCACACCACAGACTCATCTTGGTCAGGATCGATTTGAAATCTATCATGGTTTCAGAGAAATCATACTCCATGGTAAGTTGTTCTTGAAGAATGTTGAACGACTACCCCAACTAAAATATTTCCACTCAACGAAAATTATTTCACACCACAGACTCATCTTGGTCAGGATCGATTTGAAATCTATCATGGTTTCAGAGAAATCATAGTCCATTTTAAGTTGTTCTTGTAGAATGTTGAACGACTACCCCAACTAAAATCTATCCACTTAACAAAAATTATTTCACACCACAGACTCATCTTGGTCAGGATCGATTTGAAATCTATCATGGTTTCAGAGAAATCATAGTCCATGGTAAGTTGTTCTTGTAGAATGTTGAACGACTACCCCAACTAAAATCTATCCACTTAACAAAAATTATTTCACACCACAGACTCACCTTGGTCAGGATCGATTTGAAATCTATCATGGTTTCAGAGAAATCATACTCCATGGTAAGTTGTTCTTGTAGAATGCTGAACGACTACCCCAACTAAAATCTATCCACTCAACAAAAATTATTTCACACCACAGACCCATCTTGGTCAGGATCGATTTGAAATCTATCATGGTTTCAGAGAAATCATAGTCCATGGTAAGTTGTTCTTGTAGAATGTTGAACGACTACCCGAACTAAAATCTATCCACTTAACAAAAATTATTTCACACCACAGACTCATCTTGGTCAGGATCGATTTGAAATCTATCATGGTTTCAGAGAAATCATACTCCATGGTAAGTTGTTCTTGTAGAATGTTGAACGACTACCCCAACTAAAATCTATCCACTCAACAAAAATTATTTCACACCACAGACTCATCTTGGTCAGGATCGATTTGAAATTTATCATGGTTTCAGAGAAATCATACTCCATGGTAAGTTGTTCTTGTAGAATGTTGAACGACTACCCCAACTAAAATTCTTCCACTCAACGAAAATTATTTCACACCACAGACTCATCTTGGTCAGGATCGATTTGAAATCTATCATGGTTTCAGAGAAATCATAGTCCATGGTAAGTTGTTCTTGTAGAATGTTGAACGACTATCCCAACTAAAATCTATCCACTCAACAAAAATTATTTCAGAGAAATCATACTCCATGGTAAGTTGTTCTTGTAGAATGTTGAACGACTACCCCTAACTAAAATCTATCCACTCAACAAAAATTATTTCACACCACAGACTCATCTTGGTCAGGATCGATTTGAAATCTATCATGGTTTCAGAGAAATCATACTCCATGGTTCGTTGTTCTTGTAAAATGTTGAACGACTACCCCAACTAAAATCTATCCACTCAACAAAAATTATTTCAGAGAAATCATACTCCATGGTAAGTTGTTCTTGTAGAATGTTGAACGAGTATCCCAACTAAAATCTATCCACTCAATAAAAATTATTTCACACCACAGACTCATCTTGGTCAGGATCGATTTGAAATCTATCATGGTTTCAGAGAAATCATAGTCCATGGTAAGTTGTTCTTGTAGAATGTTGAACGACTACCCCAACTAAAATCTATCCACTCAACAAAAATTATTTCACACCACAGACTCATCTTGGTCAGGATCGATTTGAAATCTATCATGGTTTCAGAGAAATCATACTCCATGGTAAGTTGTTCTTGTAGAATGTTGAACGACTATCCCAACTAAAATCTATCCACTCAACAAAAATTATTTCAGAGAAATCATACTCCATGGTAAGTTGTTCTTGTAGAATGTTGAACGACTATCCCAACTAAAATCTATCCACTCAACAAAAATTATTTCAGAGAAATCATACTCCATTGTAAGTTGTTCTTGTAGAATGTTGAACGACTATCCCAACTAAAATCTATCCACTCAACAAAAATTATTTCAGAGAAATCATACTCCATATTAAGTTGTTCTTGTAGAATGTTGAACGACTACCCCAACTAAAATCTATCCACTCAACAAAAATTATTTCACACCACAGACTCATCTTGGTCAGGATCGATTTGAAATCTATCATGGTTTCAGAGAAATCATACTCCATGGTTCGTTGTTCTTGTAGAATGTTGAACGACTATCCCAACTAAAATCTATCCACTCAACAAAAATTATTTCAGAGAAATCATACTCCATGGTAAGTTGTTCTTGTAGAATGTTGAACGACTACCCCAACTAAAATCTATCCACTCAACAAAAATTATTTCACACCACAGACTCATCTTGGTCAGGAACGATTTGAAATTTATCATGGTTTCAGAGAAATCATACTCCATGGTAAGTTGTTCTTGTAGAATGTTGAACGACTACCCCAACTAAAATCTATCCACTCAACAAAAATTATTTCACACCACAGACTCATCTTGGTCAAGATCGATTTGAAATCTATCATGGTTTCAGAGAAATCATAGTCCATGGTTCGTTGTTCTTGTAGAAAGTTGAACGACTACCCCAACTAAAATCTATCCACTCAACAAAAATTATTTCACACCACAGACTCATCTTGGTCAGGATCGATTTGAAATCTATCATGGTTTCAGAGAAATCATACTCCATGGTAAGTTGTTCTTGTAGAATGTTGAACGACTACCCCAACTAAAATCTATCCACTCAACAAAAATTATTTCACACCACAGACTCATCTTGGTCAGGATCGATTTGAAATCTATCATGGTTTCAGAGAAATCATACTCCATGGTAAGTTGTTCTTGTATAATGTTGAACGACTACCCCAACTAAAATCTATCCACTCAACGAAAATTATTTCACACCACAGACTCATCTTGGTCAGGATCGATTTGAAATCTATCATGGTTTCAGAGAAATCATAGTCCATGGTAAGTTGTTCTTGTAGAATGTTGAACGACTATCCCAACTGAAATCTATCCACTCAACAAAAATTATTTCAGAGAAATCATACTCCATGGTAAGTTGTTCTTGTAGAATGTTGAACGACTACCCCAACTAAAATCTATCCACTCAACAAAAATTATTTCACACCACAGACTCATCTTGGTCAGGATCGATTTGAAATCTATCATGGTTTCAGAGAAATCATACTCCATGGTAAGTTGTTCTTGTAGAATGTTGAACGACTATCCCAACTAAAATCTATCCACTCAACAAAAATTATTTCAGAGAAATCATACTCCTTGTTTCGTTGTTCTTGTAGAATGTTGAACGACTATCCCAACTAAAATCTATCCACTCAAAAAAAATTATTTCAGAGAAATCATACTCCATGGTAAGTTGTTCTTGTAGAATGTTGAACGACTACCCCAACTAAAATCTATCCACTCAACAAAAATTATTTCACACCACAGAATCATCTTGGTCAGGATCGATTTGAAATCTATCATGGTTTCAGAGAAATCATACTCCATGGTAAGTTGTTCTTGTAGAATGTTGAACGACTACCCCAACTAAAATCTATCCACTCAACGAAAATTATTTTACACCACAGACTCATCTTGGTCAGGATCGATTTGAAATCTATCATGGTTTCAGAGAAATCATAGTCCATGGTAAGTTGTTCTTGTAGAATGTTGAAAGACTATCCCAACTAAAATCTATCCACTCAACAAAAATTATTTCAGAGAAATCATACTCCATGGTAAGTTGTTCTTGTAGAATGTTGAAGGACTATCCCAACTAAAATCTATCCACTCAACAAAAATTATTTCAGAGAAATCATACTCCATTGTAAGTTGTTCTTGTAGAATGTTGAACGACTATCCCAACTAAAATCTATCCACTCAACAAAAATTATTTCAGAGAAATCATACTCCATGGTAAGTTGTTCTTGTAGAATGTTGAACGACTACCCCAACTAAAATCTATCCACTCAACAAAAATTATTTCACACCACAGACTCATCTTGGTCAGGATCGATTTGAAATCTATCATGGTTTCAGAGAAATCATACTCCATGTTTCGTTGTTCTTGTAGAATGTTGAACGACTATCATAACTAAAATCTATCCACTCAACAAAAATTATTTCAGAGAAATCATACTCCATGGTAAGTTGTTCTTGTAGAATGTTGAACGACTATCCCAACTAAAATCTATCCACTCAACAAAAATTATTTCAGAGAAATCATACTCCATGGTAAGTTGTTCTTGTAGAATGTTGAACGACTACCCCAACTAAAATCTATCCACTCAACAAAAAATTATTTCACACCACAGACTCATCTTGGTCAGGATCGCTTTGAAATCTATCATGGTTTCAGAGAAATCATACTCCATGGTAAGTTGTTCTTGTAGAATGTTGAACGACTACCCCAACTAAAATCTATCCACTCAACAAAAATTATTTCACACCACAGACTCATCTTGGTCAGGATCGATTTGAAATCTATCATGGTTTCAGAGAAATCATAGTCCATGGTAAGTTGTTCTTGTAGAATGTTGAACGACTACCCCAACTAAAATCTATCCACTCAACAAAAATTATTTCACACCACAGACTCATCTTGGTCAGGATCGATTTGAAATCTATCATGGTTTCAGAGAAATCATACTCCATGGTAAGATGTTCTTGTAGAATGTTGAACGACTACCCCAACTAAAATCTATCCACTCAACAAAAATTATTTCACACCACAGACTCATCTTGGTCAGGATCGATTTGAAATCTATCATGGTTTCAGAGAAATCATACTCCATGGTAAGTTGTTCTTGTAGAATGTTGAACGACTATCCCAACTAAAATCTATCCACTCAACGAAAATTATTTCACATCACAGACTCATCTTGGTCAGGATCGATTTGAAATCTATCATGGTTTCAGAGAAATCATAGTCCATGGTAAGTTGTTCTTGTAGAATGTTGAACGACTATCACAACTAAAATCTATCCACTCAAGAAAAATTATTTCAGAGAAATCATACTCCATGGTAAGTTGTTCTTGTAGAATGTTGAACGACTACCCCAACTAAAATCTATCCACTCAACAAAAATTATTTCACACCACAGACTCATCTTGGTCAGAATCGATTTGAAATCTATCATGGTTTCAGAGAAATCATAGTCCATGGTAAGTTGTTCTTGTAGAATGTTGAACGACTATCCCAACTAAAATCTATCCACTCAACAAAAATTATTTCAGAGAAATCATACTCCATGTTTCGTTGTTCTTGTAGAATGTTGAACGACTATCCCAACTAAAATCTATCCACTCAACAAAAATTATTTCAGAGAAATCATACTCCATGGTAAGTTGTTCTTGTAGAATGTTGAACGACTACCCCAACTAAAATCTATCCACTCAACAAAGATTATTTCACACCACAGACTCAGGATCGATTTGAAATCTATCATGGTTTCTGAGAAATCATACTCCATGGTTCGTTGTTCTTGTAGAATGTTGAACGACTATCCCAACTAAAATCTATCCACTCAACAAAAATTATTTCACACCACAGACTCATCTTGGGCAGGATCGATTTGAAATCTATCATGGTTTCAGAGAAATCATACTCCATGGTTCGTTGTTCTTGTAGAATGTTGAACGACTATCCCAACTAAAATCTATCCACTCAACAAAAATTATTTCACACCACAGACTCATCTTGGTCAGGACCGATTTGAAATCTATCATGGTTTCAGAGAAATCATAGTCCATGGAAAGTTGTTCTTGTAGAATGTTGAACGACTACCCAACTAAAATCTATCCACTCAACAAAAATTATTTCACACCACAGACTCATCTTGGTCAGGATCGAGTTGAAACCTATCATGGTTTCAGAGAAATCATACTCCATGGTAAGTTGTTCTTGTAGAATGTTGAACGACTACCCCAACTAAAATCTATCCACTCAACAAAAATTATTTCACACCACAGACTCATGCTAGTCAGGATCGATTTGAAATCTATAATGGTTTCAGACAAATCATACTCCATGGTTCATTGTTCTTGTAGAATGTTGAACGACTACCCCAACTAAAATCTATTAAGTCAACAAAAATTATTTCACACCACAGACTCATCTTGGTCAGGATCGATTTGAAATCTATCATGGTTTCAGAGAAATCATACTCCATGGTTCGTTGTTCTTGTAGAATGTTGAACGACTATCCCAACTAAAATCTATCCACTCAACAAAAATTATTTCACACCACAGACTCATCTTGGTCAGGATCGATTTGAAATCTATCATGGTTTCAGAGAAATCATACTCCATGGTTCGTTGTTCTTGTAAAATGTTGAACAACTACCCCAACTAAAATCTATCCACTCAACAAAAATTATTTCAGAGAAATCATACTCCATGGTTCGTTGTTCTTGTAGAATGTTGAACGACTATCCCAACTAAAATCTATCCACTCAACAAAAATTATTTCAGAGAAATCATACTCCATGGTTCATTGTTCTTGTAGAATGTTGAACGACTATCCCAACTAAAATCTATCCACTCAACAAAAATTATTTCAGAGAAATCATACTCCATGATAAGTTGTTCTTGTAGAATGTTGAACGACTACCCCTAACTAAAATCTATCCACTCAACAAAAATTAGTTCACACCACAGACTCATCCTGGTCAGGATCGATTTGAAATCTATCATGGTTTCAGAGAAATCATACTCCATGGTAAGTTGTTCTTGTAGAATATTGAACGACTACCCCAACTAAAATCTATCCACTCAACAAAGATTATTTCACACCACAGACTCATCTTGGTCAGAATCGATTTGAAATCTATCATGGTTTCAGAGAAATCATAGTCCATGTCAAGTTGTTCTTGTAGAATGTTGAACGACTATCCCAACTAAAATCTATCCACTCAACAAAAATTATTTCAGAGAAATCATACTCCATGGTAAGTTGTTCTTGTAGAATGTTGAACGACTACCCCAACTAAAATCTATTCACTCAACAAAAATTATTTCACACCACAGACTCATCTTGGTCAGGATCGATTTGAAATCTATCATGGTTTCAGAGAAATCATACTCCATGGTTCGTTGTTCTTGTAGAATGTTGAACGACTATCCCAACTAAAATCTATCCACTCAACAAAAATTGTTTCAGAGAAATCATACTCCATGGTAAGTTGTTCTTGTAGAATGTTGAACGACTATCCCAACTAAAATCTATCCACTCAACAAAAATTATTTCAGAGAAATCATACTCCATGGTAAGTTGTTCTTGTAGAATGTTGAACGACTACCCGAACTAAAATCTATCCACTCAACAAAAATTATTTCAGAGAAATCATACTCCATGGTAAGTTGTTCTTGTAGAATGTTGAACGACTACCCCAACTAAAATCTATCCACTCAACAAAAATTATTTCACACCACAGACTCATCTTGGTCAGGATCGATTTGAAATCTATCATGGTTTCAGAGAAATCATAGTCCATGTCAAGTTGTTCTTGTAGAATGTTGAACGACTATCCCAACTAAAATCTATCCACTCAACAAAAATTATTTCAGAGAAATCATACTCCATGGTAAGTTGTTCTTGTAGAATGTTGAACGACTACCCCAACTAAAATCTATCCACTCAACAAAAATTATTTCACACCACAGACTCATCTTGGTCAGGATCGATTTGAAATCTATCATGGTTTCAGAGAAATCATACTCCATGGTTCGTTGTTCTTGTAGAATGTTGAACGACTATCCCACAAAAATCTATCCACTCAACAAAAATTATTTCAGAGAAATCATACTCCATTGTAAGTTGTTCTTGTAGAATGTTGAACGACTATCCCAACTAAAATCTATCCACTCAACAAAAATTATTTCAGAGAAATCATACTCCATGGTAAGTTGTTCTTGTAGAATGTTGAACGACTACCCCAACTAAAATCTATCCACTCAACAAAAATTATTTCACAATACAGACTCATCTTGGTCAGGATCGATTTGAAATCTATCATGGTTTCAGAGAAATCATACTCCATGGTAAGTTGTTCTTGTAGAATGTTGAACGACTACCCCAACTAAAATCTATCCACTCAACAAAAATTATTTCACACCACAGACTCGTCTTGGTCAGGATCGATTTGAAATCTACCATGGTTTCAGAGAAATCATAGTCCATGGTAAGTTGTTCTTGTAGAATGTTGAACGACTACCCCAACTAAAATCTATCCACTCAACAAAAACTATTTCAGAGATATCATACTCCATGGTTCGTTGTTCTTGTAGAATGTTGAACGACTATCCCAACTAAAATCTATCCACTCAACAAAAATTATTTCAGAGAAATCATACTCCATGGTTCATTGTTCTTGTAGAATGTTGAACGACTATCCCAACTAAAATCTATCCACTCAACAAAAATTATTTCAGAGAAATCATACTCCATGGTAAGTTGTTCTTGTAGAATGTTGAACGACTACCCCTAACTAAAATCTATCCACTCAACAAAAATTATTTCACAATACAGACTCATCTTGGTCAGGATCGATTTGAAATCTATCATGGTTTCAGAGAAATCATAGTCCATGGCAAGTTGTTCTTGTAGAATGTTGAACGACTATCCCAACTAAAATCTATCCACTCAACAAAAATTATTTCAGAGAAATCATACTCCATGGTTCGTTGTTCTTGTAGAATGTTGAACGACTATCCCAACTAAAATCTATCCACTCAACAAAAATTATTTCACACCACAGACTCATCTTGGTCAGGATCGATTTGAAATCTATCATGGTTTCAGAGAAATCATACTCCATGGTTCGTTGTTCTTGTAGAATGTTGAACGACTATCCCAACTAAAATCTATCCACTCAACAAAAATTATTTCACACCACAGACTCATCTTGGTCAGGACCGATTTGAAATCTATCATGGTTTCAGAGAAATCATAGTCCATGGAAAGTTGTTCTTGTAGAATGTTGAACGACTACCCAACTAAAATCTATCCACTCAACAAAAATTATTTCACACCACAGACTCATCTTGGTCAGGATCGAGTTGAAATCTATCATGGTTTCAGAGAAATCATACTCCATGGTAAGTTGTTCTTGTAGAATGTTGAACGACTACCCCAACTAAAATCTATCCACTCAACAAAAATTATTTCACACCACAGACTCATCTTGGTCAGGATCGATTTGAAATCTATAATGGTTTCAGAGAAATCATACTCCATGGTTCATTGTTCTTGTAGAATGTTGAACGACTACCCCAACTAAAATCTATTAAGTCAACAAAAATTATTTCACACCACAGACTCATCTTGGTCAGGATCGATTTGAAATCTATCATGGTTTCAGAGAAATCATACTCCATGGTTCGTTGTTCTTGTAGAATGTTGAACGACTATCCCAACTAAAATCTATCCACTCAACAAAAATTATTTCACACCACAGACTCATCTTGGTCAAGATCGATTTGAAATTTATCATGGTTTCAGAGAAATCATACTCCATGGTTCGTTGTTCTTGTAAAATGTTGAACAACTACCCCAACTAAAATCTATCCACTCAACAAAAATTATTTCAGAGAAATCATACTCCATGGTTCGTTGTTCTTGTAGAATGTTGAACGACTATCCCAACTAAAATCTATCCACTCAACAAAAATTATTTCAGAGAAATCATACTCCATGGTTCATGGTTCTTGTAGAATGTTGAACGACTATCCCAACTAAAATCTATCCACTCAACAAAAATTATTTCAGAGAAATCATACTCCATGGTAAGTTGTTCTTGTAGAATGTTGAACGACTACCCCTAACTAAAATCTATCCACTCAACAAAAATTATTTCACACCACAGACTCATCTTGGTCAGGATCGATTTGAAATCTATCATGGTTTCAGAGAAACCATACTCCATGGTAAGTTGTTCTTGTAGAATATTGAACGACTACCCCAACTAAAATCTATCCACTCAACAAAAATTATTTCACACCACAGACTCATCTTGGTCAGGATCGATTTGAAATCTATCATGGTTTCAGAGAAATCATAGTCCATGTCAAGTTGTTCTTGTAGAATGTTGAACGACTATCCCAACTAAAATCTATCCACTCAACAAAAATTATTTCAGAGAAATCATACTCCATGGTAAGTTGTTCTTGTAGAATGTTGAACGACTACCCCAACTAAAATCTATCCACTCAACAAAAATTATTTCACACCACAGACTCATCTTGGTCAGGATCGATTTGAAATCTATCATGGTTTCAGAGAAATCATACTCCATGGTTCGTTGTTCTTGTAGAATGTTGAACGACTATCCCAACTAAAATCTATCCACTCAACAAAAATTATTTCAGAGAAATCATACTCCATTGTAAGTTGTTCTTGTAGAATGTTGAACGACTATCCCAACTAAAATCTATCCACTCAACAAAAATTATTTCAGAGAAATCATACTCCATGGTAAGTTGTTCTTGTAGAATGTTGAACGACTACCCCTAACTAAAATCTATCCACTCAACAAAAATTATTTCACACCACAGACTCATCTTGGTCAGGATCGATTTGAAATCTATCATGGTTTCAGAGAAATCATACTCCGTGGTAAGTTGTTCTTGTAGAATATTGAACGACTACCCCAACTAAAATCTATCCACTCAACAAAAATTATTTCACACCACAGACTCATCTTGGTCAGGATCGATTTGAAATCTATCATGGTTTCAGAGAAACCATACTCCATGGTAAGTTGTTCTTGTAGAATATTGAACGACTATCCCAACTAAAATCTATCCACTCAACAAAAATTATTTCAGAGAAATCATACTCCATGGTAAGTTGTTCTTGTAGAATGTTGAACGACTACCCCAACTAAAATCTATCCACTCAACAAAAATTATTTCACACCACAGACTCATCTTGGTCAGGATCGATTTGAAATCTATCATGGTTTCAGAGAAATCATACTCCATGGTTCGTTGTTCTTGTAGAATGTTGAACGACTATCCCAACTAAAATCTATCCACTCAACAAAAATTATTTCAGAGAAATCATACTCCATTGTAAGTTGTTCTTGTAGAATGTTGAACGACTATCCCAACTAAAATCTATCCACTCAACAAAAATTATTTCAGAGAAATCATACTCCATGGTAAGTTGTTCTTGTAGAATGTTGAACGACTATCCCAACTAAAATCTATCCACTCAACAAAAATTATTTCAGAGAAATCATACTCCATGGTAAGTTGTTCTTGTAGAATGTTGAACGACTACCCCAACTAAAATCTATCCACTCAACAAAAATTATTTCAGAGAAATCATACTCCATGGTAAGTTGTTCTTGTAGAATGTTGAACGACTACCCCAACTAAAATCTATCCACTCAACAAAAATTATTTCACACCACAGACTCATCTTGGTCAGGATCGATTTGAAATCTATCATGGTTTCAGAGAAATCATAGTCCATGTCAAGTTGTTCTTGTAGAATGTTGAACGACTATCCCAACTAAAATCTATCCACTCAACAAAAATTATTTCAGAGAAATCATACTCCATGGTAAGTTGTTCTTGTAGAATGTTGAACGACTACCCCAACTAAAATCTATCCACTCAACAAAAATTATTTCACACCACAGACTCATCTTGGTCAGGATCGATTTGAAATCTATCATGGTTTCAGAGAAATCATACTCCATGGTTCGTTGTTCTTGTAGAATGTTGAACGACTATCCCACTAAAATCTATCCACTCAACAAAAATTATTTCAGAGAAATCATACTCCATTGTAAGTTGTTCTTGTAGAATGTTGAACGACTATCCCAACTAAAATCTATCCACTCAACAAAAATTATTTCAGAGAAATCATACTCCATGGTAAGTTGTTCTTGTAGAATGTTGAACGACTACCCCAACTAAAATCTATCCACTCAACAAAAATTATTTCACAATACAGACTCATCTTGGTCAGGATCGATTTGAAATCTATCATGGTTTCAGAGAAATCATACTCCATGGTAAGTTGTTCTTGTAGAATGTTGAACGACTACCCCAACTAAAATCTATCCACTCAACAAAAATTATTTCACACCACAGACTCGTCTTGGTCAGGATCGATTTGAAATCTATCATGGTTTCAGAGAAATCATACTCCATGGTAAGTTGTTCTTGTAGAATGTTGAACGACTACCCCAACTAAAATCTATCCACTCAACAAAAACTATTTCAGAGATATCATACTCCATGGTTCGTTGTTCTTGTAGAATGTTGAACGACTATCCCAACTAAAATCTATCCACTCAACAAAAACTATTTCAGAGATATCATACTCCATGGTTCGTTGTTCTTGTAGAATGTTGAACGACTATCCCAACTAAAATCTATCCACTCAACAAAAATTATTTCAGAGAAATCATACTCCATGGTAAGTTGTTCTTGTAGAATGTTGAACGACTACCCCTAACTAAAATCTATCCACTCAACAAAAATTATTTCACACCACAGACTCATCTTGGTCAGGATCGATTTGAAATCTATCATGGTTTCAGAGAAATCATAGTCCATGGCAAGTTGTTCTTGTAGAATGTTGAACGACTATCCCAACTAAAATCTATCCACTCAACAAAAATTATTTCAGAGAAATCATACTCCATGGTTCGTTGTTCTTGTAGAATGTTGAACGACTATCCCAACTAAAATCTATCCACTCAACAAAAATTATTTCAGAGAAATCATACTCCATGGTTCATTGTTCTTGTAGAATGTTGAACGACTATCCCAACTAAAATCTATCCACTCAACAAAAATTATTTCAGAGAAATCATACTCCATGGTAAGTTGTTCTTGTAGAATGTTGAACGACTACCCCTAACTAAAATCTATCCACTCAACAAAAATTATTTCACACCACAGACTCATCTTGGTCAGGATCGATTTGAAATCTATCATGGTTTCAGAGAAATCATAGTCCATGGAAAGTTGTTCTTGTAGAATGTTGAACGACTACCCCAACTAAAATCTATCCACTCAACAAAAATTATTTCACACCACAGACTCGTCTTGGTCAGGATCGAGTTGAAATCTATCATGGTTTCAGAGAAATCATACTCCATGGTAAGTTGTTCTTGTAGAATGTTGAACGACTACCCCAACTAAAATCTATCCACTCAACAAAAATTATTTCACACCACAGACTCATCTTGGTCAGGATCGATTTGAAATCTATAATGGTTTCAGAGAAATCATACTCCATGGTTCATTGTTCTTGTAGAATGTTGAACGACTACCCCAACTAAAATCTATCCACTCAACAAAAATTATTTCACACTACAGACTCATCTTGGTCAGGATCGATTTGAAATCTATCATGGTTTCAGAGAAATCATAGTCCATGGAAAGTTGTTCTTGTAGAATGTTGAACGACTACCCCAACTAAAATCTATCCACTCAACAAAAATTATTTCACACCACAGACTCATCTTGGTCAGGATCGAGTTGAAATCTATCATGGTTTCAGAGAAATCATACTCCATGGTAAGTTGTTCTTGTAGAATGTTGAACGACTACCCCAACTAAAATCTATCCACTCAACAAAAATTATTTCACACCACAGACTCATCTTGGTCAGGATCGATTTGAAATCTATAATGGTTTCAGAGAAATCATAGTCCATGGTAAGTTGTTCTTGTAGAATGTTGAACGACTACCCCTAACTAAAATCTATCCACTCAACAAAAATTATTTCACACCACAGACTCATCTTGGTCAGGATCGATTTGAAATCTATAATGGTTTCAGAGAAATCATACTCCATGGTTCATTGTTCTTGTAGAATGTTGAACGACTACCCCAACTAAAATCTATCCACTCAACAAAAATTATTTCACACCACAGACTCATCTTGGTCAGGATCGATTTGAAATCTATCATGGTTTCAGAGAAATCATACTCCATGGTTCGTTGTTCTTGTAGAATGTTGAACGACTATCCCAACTAAAATCTATTTACTAAACAAAAATTATTTCACACCACAGACTCATCTTGGTCAGGATCGATTTGAAATCTATCATGGTTTCAGAGAAATCATACTCCATGGTTCGTTGTTCTTGTAAAATGTTGAACGACTATCCCAACTAAAATCTATCCACTCAACAAAAATTATTTCAGAGAAATCATACTCCATGGTAAGTTGTTCTTGTAGAATGTTGAACGACTATCCCAACTAAAATCTATCCACTCAACAAAAATTATTTCAGAGAAATCATACTCCATGGTTCATTGTTCTTGTAGAATGTTGAACGACTATCCCAACTAAAATCTATCCACTCAACAAAAATTATTTCAGAGAAATCATACTCCATGGTAAGTTGTTCTTGTAGAATGTTGAACGACTACCCCTAACTAAGATCTATCCACTCAACAAAAAATTATTTCCCACCACAGACTCATCTTGGTCAGGATCGATTTGAAATCTATCATGGTTTCAGAGAAATCATAGTCCATGGTAAGTTGTTTTTGTAGAATGTTGAACGACTACCCCAACTAAAATCTATCCACTCAACAAAAATTATTTCACACCACAGACTCATCTTGGTCAGGATCGATTTGAAATCTATCATGGTTTCAGAGAAATCATAGTCCATGGTAAGTTGTTCTTGTAGAATGTTGAACGACTACCCCAACTAAAATCTATCCACTCAACAAAAATTATTTCACACCACAGACTCATCTTGGTCAGGATCGATTTGAAATCTATCATGGTTTCAGAGAAATCATACTCCATGGTAAGTTGTTCTTGTAGAATATTGAACGACTACCCCAACTAAAATCTATCCACTCAACAAAAATTATTTCACACCACAGACTCATCTTGGTCAGGATCGATTTGAAATCTATCATGGTTTCAGAGAAATCATAGTCCATGTCAAGTTGTTCTTGTAGAATGTTGAACGACTATCCCAACTAAAATCTATCCACTCAACAAAAATTATTTCAGAGAAATCATACTCCATGGTAAGTTGTTCTTGTAGAATGTTGAACGACTACCCCAACTAAAATCTATCCACTCAACAAAAATTATTTCACACCACAGACTCATCTTGGTCAGGATCGATTTGAAATCTATCATGGTTTCAGAGAAATCATACTCCATGGTTCGTTGTTCTTGTAGAATGTTGAACGACTATCCCAACTAAAATCTATCCACTCAACAAAAATTATTTCATAGAAATCATACTCCATTGTAAGTTGTTCTTGTAGAATGTTGAACGACTATCCCAACTAAAATCTATCCACTCAACAAAAATTATTTCAGAGAAATCATACTCCATGGTAAGTTGTTCTTGTAGAATGTTGAACGACTATCCCAACTAAAATCTATCCACTCAACAAAAATTATTTCAGAGAAATCATACTCCATGGTAAGTTGTTCTTGTAGAATGTTGAACGACTACCCCAACTAAAATCTATCCACTCAACAAAAATTATTTCAGAGAAATCATACTCCATGGTAAGTTGTTCTTGTAGAATGTTGAACGACTACCCTAACTAAAATCTATCCACTCAACAAAAATTATTTCACACCACAGACTCATCTTGGTCAGGATCGATTTGAAATCTATCATGGTTTCAGAGAAATCATAGTCCATGTCAAGTTGTTCTTGTAGAATGTTGAACGACTATCCCAACTAAAATCTATCCACTCAACAAAAATTATTTCAGAGAAATCATACTCCATGGTAAGTTGTTCTTGTAGAATGTTGAACGACTACCCCAACTAAAATCTATCCACTCAACAAAAATTATTTCACACCACAGACTCATCTTGGTCAGGATCGATTTGAAATCTATCATGGTTTCAGAGAAATCATACTCCATGGTTCGTTGTTCTTGTAGAATGTTGAACGACTATCCCACTAAAATCTATCCACTCAACAAAAATTATTTCAGAGAAATCATACTCCATTGTAAGTTGTTCTTGTAGAATGTTGAACGACTATCCCAACTAAAATCTATCCACTCAACAAAAATTATTTCAGAGAAATCATACTCCATGGTAAGTTGTTCTTGTAGAATGTTGAACGACTACCCCAACTAAAATCTATCCACTCAACAAAAATTATTTCACAATACAGACTCATCTTGGTCAGGATCGATTTGAAATCTATCATGGTTTCAGAGAAAGCATACTCCATGGTAAGTTGTTCTTGTAGAATGTTGAACGACTACCCCAACTAAAATCTATCCACTCAACAAAAATTATTTCACACCACAGACTCGTCTTGGTCAGGATCGATTTGAAATCTATCATGGTTTCAGAGAAATCATAGTCCATGGTAAGTTGTTCTTGTAGAATGTTGAACGACTACCCCAACTAAAATCTATCCACTCAACAAAAACTATTTCAGAGATATCATACTCCATGGTTCGTTGTTCTTGTAGAATGTTGAACGACTATCCCAACTAAAATCTATCCACTCAACAAAAATTATTTCAGAGAAATCATACTCCATGGTTCATTGTTCTTGTAGAATGTTGAACGACTATCCCAACTAAAATCTATCCACTCAACAAAAATTATTTCAGAGAAATCATACTCCATGGTAAGTTGTTCTTGTAGAATGTTGAACGACTACCCCTAATTAAAATCTATCCACTCAACAAAAATTATTTCACAGCACAGACTCATCTTGGTCAGGATCGATTTGAAATCTATCATGGTTTCAGAGAAATCATAGTCCATGGCAACTTGTTCTTGTAGAATGTTGAACGACTATCCCAACTAAAATCTATCCACTCAACAAAAATTATTTCAGAGAAATCATACTCCATGGTTCGTTGTTCTTGTAGAATGTTGAACGACTATCCCAACTAAAATCTATCCACTCAACAAAAATTATTTCAGAGAAATCATACTCCATGGTTCATTGTTCTTGTAGAATGTTGAACGACTATCCCAACTAAAATCTATCCACTCAACAAAAATTATTTCAGAGAAATCATACTCCATGGTAAGTTGTTCTTGTAGAATGTTGAACGACTACCCCTAACTAAAATCTATCCACTCAACAAAAATTATTTCACACCACAGACTCATCTTGGTCAGGATCGATTTGAAATCTATCATCGTTTCAGAGAAATCATAGTCCATGGAAAGTTGTTCTTGTAGAATGTTGAACGACTACCCCAACTAAAATCTATCCACTCAACAAAAATTATTTCACACCACAGACTCATCTTGGTCAGGATCGAGTTGAAATCTATCATGGTTTCAGAGAAATCATACTCCATGGTAAGTTGTTCTTGTAGAATGTTGAACGACTACCCCAACTAAAATCTATCCACTCAACAAAAATTATTTCACACCACAGACTCATCTTGGTCAGGATCGATTTGAAATCTATAATGGTTTCAGAGAAATCATACTCCATGCTTCATTGTTCTTGTAGAATGTTGAACGACTACCCCAACTAAAATCTATCCACTCAACAAAAATTATTTCACACTACAGACTCATCTTGGTCAGGATCGATTTGAAATCTATCATGGTTTCAGAGAAATCATAGTCCATGGAAAGTTGTTCTTGTAGAATGTTGAACGACTACCCCAACTAAAATCTATCCACTCAACAAAAATTATTTCACACCACAGACTCATCTTGGTCAGGATCGAGTTGAAATCTATCATGGTTTCAGAGAAATCATACTCCATGGTAAGTTGTTCTTGTAGAATGTTGAACGACTACCCCAACTAAAATCTATAAACTCAACAAAAATTATTTCACACCACAGACTCATCTTGGTCAGGATCGATTTGAAATCTATAATGGTTTCAGAGAAATCATACTCCATGGTTCATTGTTCTTGTAGAATGTTGAACGACTACCCCAACTAAAATCTATCCACTCAACAAAAATTATTTCACACCACAGACTCATCTTGGTCAGGATCGATTTGAAATCTATAATGGTTTCAGAGAAATCATACTCCATGGTTCATTGTTCTTGTAGAATGTTGAACGACTACCCCAACTAAAATCTATCCACTCAACAAAAATTATTTCACACCACAGACTCATCTTGGTCAGGATCGATTTGAAATCTATCATGGTTTCAGAGAAATCATACTCCATGGTTCGTTGTTCTTGTAGAATGTTGAACGACTATCCCAACTAAAATCTATCCACTCAACAAAAATTATTTCACACCACAGACTCATCTTGGTCAGGATCGATTTGAAATCTATCATGGTTTCAGAGAAATCATACTCATGGTTCGTTGTTCTTGTAAAATGTTGAACGACTATCCCAACTAAAATCTATCCACTCAACAAAAATTATTTCAGAGAAATCATACTCCATGGTAAGTTGTTCTTGTAGAATGTTGAACGACTATCCCAACTAAAATCTATCCACTCAACAAAAATTATTTCAGAGAAATCATACTCCATGGTTCATTGTTCTTGTAGAATGTTGAACGACTATCCCAACTAAAATCTATCCACTCAACAAAAATTATTTCAGAGAAATCATACTCCATGGTAAGTTGTTCTTGTAGAATGTTGAACGACTACCCCTAACTAAAATCTATCCACTCAACAAAAAATTATTTCACACCACAGACTCATCTTGGTCAGGATCGATTTGAAATCTATCATGGTTTCAGAGAAATCATAGTCCATGGTAAGTTGTTTTTGTAGAATTTTGAACGACTACCCCAACTAAAATCTATCCACTCAACAAAAATTATTTCACACCACAGACTCATCTTGGTCAGGATCGATTTGAAATCTATCATGGTTTCAGAGAAATCATAGTCCATGGTAAGTTGTTCTTGTAGAATGTTGAACGACTATCCCAACTAAAATCTATCCACTCAACAAAAATTATTTCAGAGAAATCATACTCCATGGTAAGTTGTTCTTGTAGAATGTTGAACGACTACCCCAACTAAAATCTATCCACTCAACAAAAATTATTTCACACCACAGACTCATCTTGGTCAGGATCGATTTGAAATCTATCATGGTTTCAGAGAAATCATACTCCATATTTCGTTGTTCTTGTAGAATGTTGAACGACTATCCCAACTAAAATCTATCCACACAACAAAAATTATTTCACACCACAGACTCATCTTGGTCAGGATCGATTTGAAATCTATCATGGTTTCAGAGAAATCATACTCCATGGTTCGTTGTTCTTGTAGAATGTTGAACGACTATCCCAGCTAAAATCTATCCACTCAACAAAAATTCTTTCACACCACAGACTCATCTTGGTCAGGATCGATTTGAAATCTATCATGGTTTCAGAGAAATCATAGTCCATGGTAAGTTGTTCTTGTAGAATGTTGAACGACTATCCCAACTAAAATCTATCCACTCAACAAAAATTATTTCACACCACAGACTCATCTTGGTCAGGATCGATTTGAAATCTATCATGGTTTCAGAGAAATCATAGTCCATGGTAAGTTGTTCTTGTAGAATGTTGAACGACTACCCCAACTAAAATCTATCCACTCAACAAAAATTATTTCACACCACAGACTCATCTTGGTCAGGATCGATTTGAAATCTATCATGGTTTCAGAGAAATCATAGTCCATGGCAAGTTGTTCTTGTAGAATGTTGAACGACTACCCCAACTAAAATCTATCCACTCAACAAAAATTATTTCACACCACAGACTCATCTTGGTCAGGATCGATTTGAAATCTATCATGGTTTCAGAGAAATCATAGTCCATGGTAAGTTGTTCTTGTAGAATGTTGAACGACTACCCCAACTAAAATCTATCCACTCAACAAAAATTATTTCACACCACAGACTCATCTTGGTCAGGATCGATTTGAAATCTATCATGGTTTCAGAGAAATCATACTCCATGGTTCGTTGTTCTTGTAGAATGTTGAACGACTATCCCAACTAAAATCTATGCACTCAACAAAAATTATTTCACACCACAGATTCATCTTGGTCAGGATCGATTTGAAATCTATCATGGTTTCAGAGAAATCATACTCCATGGTTCGTTGTTCTTGTAAAATGTCGAACGACTACCCCAACTAAAATCTATCCACTCAACAAAAATTATTTCAGAGAAATCATACTCCATGGTTCGTTGTTCTTGTAGAATGTTGAACGACTATCCCAACTAAAATCTATCCACTCAACAAAAATTATTTCAGAGAAATCATACTCCATGGTTCATTGTTCTTGTAGAATGTTGAACGACTATCCCAACTAAAATCTATCCACTCAACAAAAATTATTTCAGAGAAATCATACTCCATGGTAAGTTGTTCTTGTAGAATGTTGAACGACTACCCCAACTAAAATCTATCCACTCAACAAAAATTATTTCACACCACAGACTCAGGATCGATTTGAAATCTATCATGGTTTCAGAGAAATCATAGTCCATGGTAAGTTGTTCTCGTAGAATGTTGAACGACTACCCCAACTAAAATCTATCCACTCAACAAAAATTATTTCACACCACAGACTCATCTTGGTCAGGATCGATTTGAAATCTATCATGGTTTCAGAGAAATCATAGTCCATGGCAAGTTGTTCTTGTAGAATGTTGAACGACTATCCCAACTAAAATCTATCCACTCAACAAAAATTATTTCAGAGAAATCATACTCCATGGTAAGTTGTTCTTGTAGAATGTTGAACGACTATCCCATCTAAAATCTATCCACTCAACAAAAATTATTTCACACCACAGACTCATCTTGGTCAGGATCGATTTGAAATCTATCATGGTTTCAGAGAAATCATACTCCATGGTTCGTTGTTCTTGTAGAATGTTGAACGACTATCCCAACTAAAATCTATCCACTCAACAAAAATTATTTCAGAGAAATCATACTCCATGGTAAGTTGTTCTTGTAGAATGTTGAACGACTACCCCAACTAAAATCTATCCACTCAACAAAAATTATTTCACACCACAGACTCATCTTGGTCAGGATCGATTTGAAATCTATCATGGTTTCAGAGAAATCATACTCCATGGTAAGTTGTTCTTGTAGAATGTTGAACGACTACCCCAACTAAAATCTATCCACTCAACAAAAATTATTTCACACCACAGACTCATCTTGGTCAGGATCGATTTGAAATCTATCATGGTTTCAGAGAAATCATACTCCATGGTAAGTTGTTCTTGTAGAATGTTGAACGACTACCCCAACTAAAATCTATCCACTCAACAAAAATTATTTCACACCACAGACTCATCTTGGTCAGAATCGATTTGAAATCTATCATGGTTTCAGAGAAATCATACTCCATGGTAAGTTGTTCTTGTAGAATGTTGAACGACTACACCAACTAAAATCTATCCACTCAACGAAAATTATTTCACACCACAGACTCATCTTGGTCAGGATCGATTTGAAATCTATCATGGTTTCAGAGAAATCATAGTCCGTGGTAAGTTGTTCTTGTAGAATGTTGAACGACTATCCCAACTAAAATCTATCCACTCAACAAAAATTATTTCAGAGAAATCATACTCCATGGTAAGTTGTTCTTGTAGAATGTTGAACGACTACCCCAACTAAAATCTATCCACCCAACTAAAATTATTTCACACCACAGACTCATCTTGGTCAGGATCGATTTGAAATCTATCATGGTTTCAGAGAAATCATACTCCATGGTAAGTTGTTCTTGTAGAATGTTGAACGACTATCCCAACTAAAATCTATCCACTCAACAAAAATTATTTGAGAGAAATCATACTCCATGTTTCGTTGTTCTTGTAGAATTTTGAACGACTATCCCAACTAAAATCTATCCACTCAACAAAAATTATTTCAGAGAAATCATACTCCATGGTAAGTTGTTCTTGTAGAATGTTGAACGACTACCCCAACTAAAATCTATCCACTCAACAAAAATTATTTCACACCACAGACTCATCTTGGTCAGGATCGATTTGAAATCTATCATGGTTTCTGAGAAATCATACTCCATGGTTCGTTGTTCTTGTAGAATGTTGAACGACTATCCCAACTAAAATCTATCCACTCAACAAAAATTATTTCACACCACAGACTCATCTTGGTCAGGATCGATTTGAAATCTATCATGGTTTCAGAGAAATCATACTCCATGGTTCGTTGTTCTTGTAGAATGTTGAACGACTATCCCAACTAAAATCTATCCACTCAGCAAAAATTATTTCACACCACAGACTCATCTTGGTCAGGATCGATTTGAAATCTATCATGGTTTCAGAGAAATCATAGTCCATGGAAAGTTGTTCTTGTAGAATGTTGAACGACTACCCCAACTAAAATCTATCCACTCAACAAAAATTATTTCACACCACAGACTCATCTTGGTCAGGATCGAGTTGAAATCTATCATGGTTTCAGAGAAATCATACTCCATGGTTCGTTGTTCTTGTAGAATGTTGAACGACTACCCCAACTAAAATCTATCCACTCAACAAAAATTATTTCAGAGAAATCATACTCCATGGTAAGTTGTTCTTGTAGAATGTTGAACGACTACCCCAACTAAAATCTATCCACTCAACAAAAATTATTTCACACCACAGACTCATCTTGGTCAGGATCGATTTGAAATCTATCATGGTTTCAGAGAAATCATACTCCATGGTAAGTTGTTCTTGTAGAATGTTGAACGACTACCCCAACTAAAATCTATCCACTCAACAAAAATTATTTCAGAGAAATCATACTCCATGGTAAGTTGTTCTTGTAGAATGTTGAACGACTACCCCAACTAAAATCTATCCACTCAACAAAAATTATTTCACACCACAGACTCATCTTGGTCAGGATCGATTTGAAATCTATCATGGTTTCTGAGAAATCATACTCCATGGTTCGTTGTTCTTGTAGAATGTTGAACGACTACCCCAACTAAAATCTATCCACTCAACAAAAATTATTTCACACCACAGACTCATCTTGGTCAGGATCGAGTTGAAATCTATCATGGTTTCAGAGAAATCATACTCCATGGTTCGTTGTTCTTGTAGAATGTTGAACGACTACCCCAACTAAAATCTATCCACTCAACAAAAATTATTTCAGAGAAATCATACTCCATGGTAAGTTGTTCTTGTAGAATGTTGAACGACTACCCCAACTAAAATCTATCCACTCAACAAAAATTATTTCACACCACAGACTCATCTTGGTCAGGATCGAGTTGAAATCTATCATGGTTTCAGAGAAATCATACTCCATGGTTCGTTGTTCTTGTAGAATGTTGAACGACTACCCCAACTAAAATCTATCCACTCAACAAAAATTATTTCAGAGAAATCATACTCCATGGTAAGTTGTTCTTGTAGAATGTTGAACGACTACCCCAACTATAATCTATCCACTCAACAAAAATTATTTCACACCACAGACTCATCTTGGTCAGGATCGATTTGAAATCTATCATGGTTTCAGAGAAATCATACTCCATGATAAGTTGTTCTTGTAGAATGTTGAACGACTACCCCAACTAAAATCTATCCACTCAACAAAAATTATTTCAGAGAAATCATACTCCATGGTAAGTTGTTCTTGTAGAATGTTGAACGACTACCCCAACTAAAATCTATCCACTCAACAAAAATTATTTCACACCACAGACTCATCTTGGTCAGGATCGATTTGAAATCTATCATGGTTTCTGAGAAATCATACTCCATGGTTCGTTGTTCTTGTAGAATGTTGAACGACTATCCCAACTAAAATCTATCCACTCAACAAAAATTATTTCACACCACAGACTCATCTTGGTCAGGATCGATTTGAAATCTATCATGGTTTCAGAGAAATCATAGTCCATGGTTCGTTGTTCTTGTAGAATGTTGAACGACTATCCCAACTAAAATCTATCCACTCAACAAAAATTATTTCACACCACAGACTCATCTTGGTCAGGATCGATTTGAAATCTATCATGGTTTCAGAGAAATCATAGTCCATGGAAAGTTGTTCTTGTAGAATGTTGAACGACTACCCCAACTAAAATCTATCCACTCAACAAAAATTATTTCACTCCACAGACTCATCTTGGTCAGGATCGAGTTGAAATCTATCATGGTTTCAGAGAAATCATACTCCATGGTAAGTTGTTCTTGTAGAATGTTGAACGACTACCCCAACTAAAATCTATCCACTCAACAAAAATTATTTCACACCACAGACTCATCTTGGTCAGGATCGATTTGAAATCTATAATGGTTTCAGAGAAATCATACTCCATGGTTCATTGTTCTTGTAGAATGTTGAACGACTACCCCAACTAAAATCTATCCACTCAACAAAAATTATTTCACACCACAGACTCATCTTGGTCAGGATCGATTTGAAATCTATCATGGTTTCAGAGAAATCATACTCCATGGTTCGTTGTTCTTGTAGAATGTTGAACGACTATCCCAACTAAAATCTATCCACTCAACAAAAATTATTTCACACCACAGACTCATCTTGGTCAGGATCGATTTGAAATCTATCATGGTTTCAGAGAAATCATACTCCATGGTAAGTTGTTCTTGTAAAATGGTGAACGACTATCCCAACTAAAATCTATCCACTCAACAAAAATTATTTCAGAGAAATCATACTCCATGGTTCGTTGTTCTTGTAGAATGTTGAACGACTATCCCAACTAAAATCTATCCACTCAACAAAAATTATTTCAGAGAAATCATACTCCATGGTTCATTGTTCTTGTAGAATGTTGAACGACTATCCCAACTAAAATCTATCCACTCAACAAAAATTATTTCAGAGAAATCATACTCCATGGTAAGTTGTTCTTGTAGAATGTTGAACGACTACCCCTAACTAAAATCTATCCACTCAACAAAAATTATTTCACACCACAGACTCATCTTGGTCAGGATCGATTTGAAATCTATCATGGTTTCAGAGAAATCATAGTCCATGGTAAGTTGTTTTTGTAGAATGTTGAACGACTACCCCAACTAAAATCTATCCACTCAACAAAAATTATTTCACACCACAGACTCATCTTGGTCAGGATCGATTTGAAATCTATCATGGTTTCAGAGAAATCATAGTCCATGGTAAGTTGTTCTTGTAGAATGTTGAACGACTATCCCAACTAAAATCTATCCACTCAACAAAAATTATTTCAGAGAAATCATACTTCATGTTAAGTTGTTCTTGTAGAATGTTGAACGACTACCCCAACTAAAATCTATCCACTCAACAAAAATTATTTCACACCACAGACTCATCTTGGTCAGGATCGATGTGAAAACTATCATGGTTTCAGAGAAATCATACTCCATGGTAAGTTGTTCTTATAGAATGTTGAACGACTACCCCAACTAAAATCTATCCACTCAACAAAAATTATTTCACACCACAGACTCATCTTGGTCAGGATCGATTTGAAATCTATCATGGTTTCAGAGAAATCATACTCCATGGTTCGTTGTTCTTGTAAAATGTTGAACGACTATCCCAACTAAAATCTATCCACTCAACAAAAAATTATTTCAGAGAAATCATACTCCATGCTAAGTTGTTCTTGTAGAATGTTGAACGACTACCCCAACTAAAATCTATCCACTCAACAAAATTTATTTCACACCACAGACTCATCTTGGTCAGGATCGATTTGAAATCTATCATTGTTTCACAGAAATCATACTCCATGGTTCGTTGTTCTTGTAGAATGTTGAACGACTATCCCAACTAAAATCTATCCACTCAACAAAAATTATTTCACACCACAGACTCATCTTGGTCAGGATCGATTTGAAATCTATCATGGTTTCAGAGAAATCATACTCCATGGTTCGTTGTTCTTGTAGAATGTTGAACGACTATCCCAACTAAAATCTATTGACTCAACAAAAATTATTTCAGAGAAATCATACTCCATGGTTCGTTGTTCTTGTAGAATGTTGAACGACTATCCCAGCTAAAATCTATCCACTCAACAAAAATTATTTCACACCACAGACTCATCTTGGTCAGGATCGATTTGAAATCTATCATGGTTTCAGAGAAATCATACTCCATGGTTCGTTGTTCTTGTAGAATGTTGAACGACTATCCCAACTAAAATCTATCCACTCAAAAGAAATTATTTCAGAGAAATCATACTCCATGGTAAGTTGTTGTTGTAGAATGTTGAACGACTACCCCAACTAAAATCTATCCACTCAACAAAAATGATTTCACACCACAGACTCATCTTGGTCAGGATCGTTTTGAAATCTATGATGGTTTCAGAGAAATCATACTCCATGGTTCGTTGTTCTTGTAGAATGTTGAACGACTGCCCCTAACTAAAATCTATCCACTCAACAAAAATTATTTCACACCACAGACTCATCTTGGTCAGGATCGATTTGAAATCTATCATGGTTTCAGAGAAATCATAGTCCATGGTTCGTTGTTCTTGTAGAATGTTGAGCGACTACCCCAACTAAAATCTATCCACTCAACAAAATTGATTTCACACCACAGACTCATCTTGGTCAGGATCGATTTGAAATCTATCATGGTTTCAGAGAAATCATACTCCATGGTTCGTTGTTCTTGTAGAATGTTGAACGACTACCCCTATCGATTTGAAATCTATCATGGTTTCAGAGAAATCATAGTCCATGGTTCGTTGTTCTTGTAGAATGTTGAACGACTATCACAACTAAAATCTATCCACTCAACAAAAATTATTTCAGAGAAATCATACTCCATGGTAAGTTGTTCTTGTAGAATGTTGAACGATTACCGCAACTAAAATCTATCCACTCAACAAAAATTATTTCACACCACAGACTCATCTTGGTCAGGATCGATTTGAAATCTATCATGGTTTCAGAGAAATCATAGTCCATGGTAAGTTGTTCTTGTAGAATGTTGAACGACTACCCCTAACTAAAATCTACCCACTCAACAAAAATTATTTCACACCACAGATTCATCTTGGTCAGGATCGATTTGAAATCTATCATGGTTTCAGAGAAATCATACTCCATGGTAAGCTGTTCTTGTAGAATGTTGAACGACTACCCCTAACTAAAATCTATCCACTCAACAAAAATTATTTCACACCACAGACTCATCTTGGTCAGGATCGATTTGAAATCTATCATGGTTTCAGAGAAATCATACTCCATGGTAAGTTGTTCTTGTAGAATGTTGAACGACCACCCCTAACTAAAATCTATCCACTCAACAAAAATTATTTCACACCACAGACTCATCTTGGTCAGGATCGATTTGAAATCTATCATGGTTTCAGAAAAATCATACTCCATGGTAAGTTGTTCTTGTAGAATGTTGAACGACAACCGAAACTAAAATCTATCCACTCAACAAAAATTATTTCACACCACAGACTCATCTTGGTCAGGATCGATTTGAAATCTATCATGGTTTCAGAGAAATCATAGTCCATGGTAAGTTGTTCTTGTAGAATGTTGAACGACTACCCCAACTAAAATCTATCCACTCAACAAAAATTATTTCACACCACGGACTCATCTTGGTCAGGATCGATTTGAAATCTATCATGGTTTCAGAGAAATCATACTCCATGGTAAGTTGTTCTTGTACAATGTTGAACGACTACCCCAACTAAAATCGATCCACTCAACAAAAATTATTTCACACCACAGACTCATCTTGGTCAGGATCGATTTGAAATCTATCATGGTTTCAGAGAAATCATACTCCATGGTAAGTTGTTCTTGTAGAATGTTGAACGACTACCCCAACTAAAATCTATCCACTCAACAAAAATTATTTCACACCACAGACTCATCTTGGTCAGGATCGATTTGAAATCTATCATGGTTTCAGAGAAATCATACTCCATGGTAAGTTGTTCTTGTAGAATGTTGAACGACTACCCCAACTAAAATCGATCCACTCAACAAAAATTATTTCACACCACAGACTCATTTTGGTCAGCATTGATTTGAAATCTATCATCGTTTCAGAGAAATCATACTCCATGGTAAGTTGTTCTTGTAGAACGTCGAACGACTATCCCAACTAAAATCTATCCACTCAACAAAAATTATTTCAGAGAAATCATACTCCATGGTAAGTTGTTCTTGTAGAATGTTGAACGACTACCCCAACTAAAATCTATCCACTCAATAAAAATTATTTCCCACCACAGACTCATCTTGGTCAGGATCGATTTGAAATCTATCATGGTTTCAGAGAAATCATACTCCATGGTAAGTTGTTCTTGTAGAATGTTGAACGACTACCCCAACTAAAATCGATCCACTCAACAAAAATTATTTCACACCACAGACTCATCTTGGTCAGGATCGATTTGAAATCTATCATGGTTTCAGAGAAATCATACTCCATGGTAAGTTGTTCTTGTAGAATGTTGAACGACTACCCCAACTAAAATCTATCCACTCAACAAAAATTATTTCACACCACAGACTCATCTTGGTCAGGATCGATTTGAAATCTATCATGGTTTCAGAGAAATCATACTCCATGGTAAGTTGTTCTTGTAGAATGTTGAACGACTACCCCAACTAAAATCGATCCACTCAACAAAAATTATTTCACACCACAGACTCATTTTGGTCAGCATTGATTTGAAATCTATCATCGTTTCAGAGAAATCATACTCCATGGTAAGTTGTTCTTGTAGAACGTCGAACGACTATCCCAACTAAAATCTATCCACTCAACAAAAATTATTTCAGAGAAATCATACTCCATGGTAAGTTGTTCTTGTAGAATGTTGAACGACTACCCCAACTAAAATCTATCCACTCAATAAAAATTATTTCCCACCACAGACTCATCTTGGTCAGGATCGATTTGAAATCTATCATGGTTTCAGAGAAATCATACTCCATGGTAAGTTGTTCTTGTAGAATGTTGAACGACTACCCCAACTAAAATCTATCCACTCAACAAAAATTATTTCACACCACAGACTCATCTTGGTCAGGATCGATTTGAAATCTATCATGGTTTCAGAGAAATCATAGTCCATGGTAAGTTGTTTTTGTAGAATGTTGAACGACTACCCCAACTAAAATCTATCCACTCAACAAAAATTATTTCACACCACAGACTCATCTTGGTCAGGATCGATTTGAAATCTATCATGGTTTCAGAGAAATCATAGTCCATGGTAAGTTGTTCTTGTAGAATGTTGAACGACTATCCCAACTAAAATCTATCCACTCAACAAAAATTATTTCAGAGAAATCATACTTCATGTTAAGTTGTTCTTGTAGAATGTTGAACGACTACCCCAACTAAAATCTATCCACTCAACAAAAATTATTTCACACCACAGACTCATCTTGGTCAGGATCGATGTGAAAACTATCATGGTTTCAGAGAAATCATACTCCATGGTAAGTTGTTCTTATAGAATGTTGAACGACTACCCCAACTAAAATCTATCCACTCAACAAAAATTATTTCACACCACAGACTCATCTTGGTCAGGATCGATTTGAAATCTATCATGGTTTCAGAGAAATCATACTCCATGGTTCGTTGTTCTTGTAAAATGTTGAACGACTATCCCAACTAAAATCTATCCACTCAACAAAAAATTATTTCAGAGAAATCATACTCCATGCTAAGTTGTTCTTGTAGAATGTTGAACGACTACCCCAACTAAAATCTATCCACTCAACAAAATTTATTCCACACCACAGACTCATCTTGGTCAGGATCGATTTGAAATCTATCATTGTTTCACAGAAATCATACTCCATGGTTCGTTGTTCTTGTAGAATGTTGAACGACTATCCCAACTAAAATCTATCCACTCAACAAAAATTATTTCACACCACAGACTCATCTTGGTCAGGATCGATTTGAAATCTATCATGGTTTCAGAGAAATCATACTCCATGGTTCGTTGTTCTTGTAGAATGTTGAACGACTATCCCAACTAAAATCTATTGACTCAACAAAAATTATTTCAGAGAAATCATACTCCATGGTTCGTTGTTCTTGTAGAATGTTGAACGACTATCCCAGCTAAAATCTATCCACTCAACAAAAATTATTTCACACCACAGACTCATCTTGGTCAGGATCGATTTGAAATCTATCATGGTTTCAGAGAAATCATACTCCATGGTTCGTTGTTCTTGTAGAATGTTGAACGACTATCCCAACTAAAATCTATCCACTCAAAAGAAATTATTTCAGAGAAATCATACTCCATGGTAAGTTGTTGTTGTAGAATGTTGAACGACTACCCCAACTAAAATCTATCCACTCAACAAAAATGATTTCACACCACAGACTCATCTTGGTCAGGATCGTTTTGAAATCTATGATGGTTTCAGAGAAATCATACTCCATGGTTCGTTGTTCTTGTAGAATGTTGAACGACTGCCCCTAACTAAAATCTATCCACTCAACAAAAATTATTTCACACCACAGACTCATCTTGGTCAGGATCGATTTGAAATCTATCATGGTTTCAGAGAAATCATAGTCCATGGTTCGTTGTTCTTGTAGAATGTTGAGCGACTACCCCAACTAAAATCTATCCACTCAACAAAATTGATTTCACACCACAGACTCATCTTGGTCAGGATCGATTTGAAATCTATCATGGTTTCAGAGAAATCATACTCCATGGTTCGTTGTTCTTGTAGAATGTTGAACGACTACCCCTATCGATTTGAAATCTATCATGGTTTCAGAGAAATCATAGTCCATGGTTCGTTGTTCTTGTAGAATGTTGAACGACTATCACAACTAAAATCTATCCACTCAACAAAAATTATTTCAGAGAAATCATACTCCATGGTAAGTTGTTCTTGTAGAATGTTGAACGATTACCGCAACTAAAATCTATCCACTCAACAAAAATTATTTCACACCACAGACTCACCTTGGTCAGGATCGATTTGAAATCTATCATGGTTTCAGAGAAATCATAGTCCATGGTAAGTTGTTCTTGTAGAATGTTGAACGACTACCCCTAACTAAAATCTACCCACTCAACAAAAATTATTTCACACCACAGATTCATCTTGGTCAGGATCGATTTGAAATCTATCATGGTTTCAGAGAAATCATACTCCATGGTAAGCTGTTCTTGTAGAATGTTGAACGACTACCCCTAACTAAAATCTATCCACTCAACAAAAATTATTTCACACCACAGACTCATCTTGGTCAGGATCGATTTGAAATCTATCATGGTTTCAGAGAAATCATACTCCATGGTAAGTTGTTCTTGTAGAATGTTGAACGACCACCCCTAACTAAAATCTATCCACTCAACAAAAATTATTTCACACCACAGACTCATCTTGGTCAGGATCGATTTGAAATCTATCATGGTTTCAGAGAAATCATACTCCATGGTAAGTTGTTCTTGTAGAATGTTGAACGACAACCGAAACTAAAATCTATCCACTCAACAAAAATTATTTCACACCACAGACTCATCTTGGTCAGGATCGATTTGAAATCTATCATGGTTTCAGAGAAATCATAGTCCATGGTAAGTTGTTCTTGTAGAATGTTGAACGACTACCCCAACTAAAATCTATCCACTCAACAAAAATTATTTCACACCACGGACTCATCTTGGTCAGGATCGATTTGAAATCTATCATGGTTTCAGAGAAATCATACTCCATGGTAAGTTGTTCTTGTACAATGTTGAACGACTACCCCAACTAAAATCGATCCACTCAACAAAAATTATTTCACACCACAGACTCATCTTGGTCAGGATCGATTTGAAATCTATCATGGTTTCAGAGAAATCATACTCCATGGTAAGTTGTTCTTGTAGAATGTTGAACGACTACCCCAACTAAAATCTATCCACTCAACAAAAATTATTTCACACCACAGACTCATCTTGGTCAGGATCGATTTGAAATCTATCATGGTTTCAGAGAAATCATACTCCATGGTAAGTTGTTCTTGTAGAATGTTGAACGACTACCCCAACTAAAATCGATCCACTCAACAAAAATTATTTCACACCACAGACTCATTTTGGTCAGCATTGATTTGAAATCTATCATCGTTTCAGAGAAATCATACTCCATGGTAAGTTGTTCTTGTAGAACGTCGAACGACTATCCCAACTAAAATCTATCCACTCAACAAAAATTATTTCAGAGAAATCATACTCCATGGTAAGTTGTTGTTGTAGAATGTTGAACGACTACCCCAACTAAAATCTATCCACTCAATAAAAATTATTTCCCACCACAGACTCATCTTGGTCAGGATCGATTTGAAATCTATCATGGTTTCAGAGAAATCATACTCCATGGTAAGTTGTTCTTGTAGAATGTTGAACGACTACCCCAACTAAAATCTATCCACTCAACAAAAATTATTTCACACCACAGACTCATCTTGGTCAGGATCGATTTGAAATCTATCATGGTTTCAGAGAAATCATACTCCATGGTAAGTTGTTCTTGTAGAATGTTGAACGACTACCCCAACTAAAATCTATCCACTCAACAAAAATTATTTCACACCACAGACTCATCTTGGTCAGGATCGATTTGAAATCTATCATGGTTTCAGAGAAATCATACTCCATGGTTCGTTGTTCTTGTAGAATGTTGAACGACTATCCCAACTAAAATCTATCCACTCAACAAAAATTATTTCATAGAAATCATAGTCCATGGTAAGTTGTTCTTGTAGAATGTTGAACGACTATCCCAACTAAAATCTATCCACTCAACAAAAATTATTTCACACCACAGACTCATCTTGGTCAGGATCGATTTGAAATCTATCATGGTTTCAGAGAAATCATACTCCATGGTTCGTTGTTCTTGTAGAATGTTGAACGACTATCCCAACTAAAATCTATTCACTCAACAAAAATTATTTCAGAGAAATCATACTCCATGGTAAGTTGTTCTTGTAGAATGTTGAACGACTATCCCAACTAAAATCTATCCACTCAACAAAAATTATTTCACACCACAGACTCATCTTGGTCAGGATCGATTTGAAATCTATCATGGTTTCAGAGAAATCATACTCCATGGTTCGTTGTTCTTGTAGAATGTTGAACGACTATCCCAACTAAAATCTATCCACTCAACAAAAATTATTTCAGAGAAATCATACTCCATGGTAAGTTGTTCTTGTAGAATGTTGAACGACTACCCCAACTATAATCTATCCACTCAACAAAAATTATTGCACACCACAGACTCATCTTGGTCAGGATCGATTTGAAATCTATCATGGTTTCAGAGAAATCATACTCCATGGTTCGTTGTTCTTGTAGAATGTTGAACGACTATCAGAACTAAAATCTGTCCACTCAACAAAAATTATTTCACACCACAGACTCATCTTGGTCAGGATCGATTTGAAATCTATCATGGTTTCAGAGAAATCATACTCCATGGTTCGTTGTTCTTGTAAAATGTTGAACGACTATCCCAACTAAAATCTATCCACTCAACAAAAATTATTTCATACCACAGACTCATCTTGGTCAGGATCGATTTGAAATCTATCATGGTTTCAGAGAAATCATACTCCATGGTTCTTTGTTCTTGTAGAATGTTGAACGACTATCCCAACTAAAATCTATCCACTCAACAAAAATTATTTCAGAGAAATCATACTGTACGGTTCGTTGTTCTTGTAGAATGTTGAACGACTATCCCAACTAAAATCTATCCACTCAACAAAAATTATTTCACACCGCAGACTCATCTTGGTCATAATCGATTTGAAATCTATCATGGTTTCAGAGAAATCATACTCCATGGTAAGTTGTTCTTGTAGAATGTTGAACGACTACCCCAACTGAAATCTATCCACTCAACAAAAATTATTTCAGAGAAATCATACTCCATGGTAAGTTGTTCTTGTAGAATGTTGAACGACTACCCCAACTAAAATCTATCCACTCAACAAAAATTATTTCACACCACAGACTCATCTTGGTCAGGATCGATTTGAAATCTATCATGGTTTCAGAGAAATCATAGTCCATGGTAAGTTGTTCTTGTAGAATATTGAACGACTACCCCTAACTAAAATCTATCCACTCAACAAAAATGATTTCAGAGAAATCATACTCCATGGTAAGTTGTTCTTGTAGAATATTGAACGACTACCCCAACTAAAATCTATCCACTCCACAAAAATTATTTCACACCACAGACTCATCTTGGTCAGGATCGATTTGAAATCTATCATGGTTTCAGAGAAATCATACTCCATGGTAAGTTGTTCTTGTAGAATGTTGAACGACTACCCCAGCTAAAATCTATCCACTCAACAAAAATTATTGCACACCACGGACTCATTTTGTTCAGGATCGATTTGAAATCTATCATGGTTTCAGAGAAATCATACTCCATGGTTCGTTGTTCTTGTAGAATGTTGAACGACTATCCCAACTAAAATCTATCCACTCAACAAAAATTATTTCACACCACAGACTCATCTTGGTCAGGATCGATTTGAAATCTATCATGGTTTCAGAGAAATCATACTCCATGGTTCGTTGTTCTTGTAGAATGTTGAACGACTATCCCAACTAAAATCTATTCACTCAACAAAAATTATTTCACACCACAGACTCATCTTATTCAGGATCGATTTGAAATCTATCATGGTTTCAGAGGAATCATACTCCATGGTTCGTTGTTCTTGTAGAATGTTGAACGACTATCCCAACTAAAATCTATCCACTCAACAAAAATTATTTCAGAGAAATCATACTCCACGGTTCGTTGTTCTTGTAGAATGTTGAACGACTATCCCAACTAAAATCTATCCACTCAACAAAAATTATTTCACACCACAGACTCATCTTGGTCAGGATCGATTTGAAATCTATCATGGTTTCAGAGAAATCATACTCCATGGTTCGTTGTTCTTGCAGAATGTTGAACGACTATCCCAACTAAAATCTATCCACTCAACAAAAATTATTTCACACCACAGACTCATCTTGGTCAGGATCGATTTGAAATCTATCATTTTTCCAGAGAAATCATACTCCATGGTTCGTTGTTCTTGTAGAATGTTGAACGACTATCCCAACTAAAATCTATCCACTCAACAAAAATTATTTCACACCACAGACTCATCTTGGTCAGGATCGATTTGAAATCTATCATGGTTTCAGAGAAATCATAGTCCATGGTAAGTTGTTCTTGTAGAATGTTGAACGACTATCCCAACTAAAATCTATCCACTCAACAAAAATTATTTCACACCACAGACTCATCTTGGTCAGGATCGATTTGAAATCTATCATGGTTTCAGAGAAATCATACTCCATGGTAAGTTGTTCTTGTAGAATGTTGAACGACTACCCCAATTAAAATCGATCCACTCAACAAAAATTATTTCACACCACAGACTCATCTTGGTCAGGATCGATTTGAAATCTATCATGGTTTCAGAGAAATCATACTCCATGGTAAGTTGTTCTTGTAGAATGTTGAACGACTACCCCAACTAAAATCTATCCACTCAACAAAAATTATTTCACACCACAGACTCATCTTGGTCAGGATCGATTTGAAATCTATCATGGTTTCAGAGAAATCATACTCCATGGTTCGTTGTTCTTGTAGAATGTTGAACGACTATCCCAACTAAAATCTATCCACTCAACAAAAATTATTTCATAGAAATCATAGTCCATGGTAAGTTGTTCTTGTAGAATGTTGAACGACTATCCCAACTAAAATCTATCCACTCAACAAAAATTATTTCACACCACAGACTCATCTTGGTCAGGATCGATTTGAAATCTATCATGGTTTCAGAGAAATCATACTCCATGGTTCGTTGTTCTTGTAGAATGTTGAACGACTATCCCAACTAAAATCTATTCACTCAACAAAAATTATTTCAGAGAAATCATACTCCATGGTAAGTTGTTCTTGTAGAATGTTGAACGACTATCCCAACTAAAATCTATCCACTCAACAAAAATTATTTCACACCACAGACTCATCTTGGTCAGGATCGATTTGAAATCTATCATGGTTTCAGAGAAATCATACTCCATGGTTCGTTGTTCTTGTAGAATGTTGAACGACTATCCCAACTAAAATCTATCCACTCAACAAAAATTATTTCAGAGAAATCATACTCCATGGTAAGTTGTTCTTGTAGAATGTTGAACGACTACCCCAACTATAATCTATCCACTCAACAAAAATTATTGCACACCACAGACTCATCTTGGTCAGGATCGATTTGAAATCTATCATGGTTTCAGAGAAATCATACTCCATGATTCGTTGTTCTTGTAGAATGTTGAACGACTATCCCAACTAAAATCTGTCCACTCAACAAAAATTATTTCACACCACAGACTCATCTTGGTCAGGATCGATTTGAAATCTATCATGGTTTCAGAGAAATCATACTCCATGGTTCGTTGTTCTTGTAGAATGTTGAACGACTATCCCAACTAAAATCTGTCCACTCAACAAAAATTATTTCAGAGAAATCATACTCCATGGTAAGTTGTTCTTGTAGAATGTTGAACGACTACCCCTAACCAAAATCTATCCACTCAACAAAAATTATTTCAGAGAAATCATACTCCATGGTTCGTTGTTCTTGTAGAATGTTGAACGACTACCCCTAACTAAAATCTATCCACTCAACAAAAATTATTTCAGAGAAATCATACTCCATGGTTCGTTGTTCTTGTAGAATGTTGAACGACTACCCCTAACTAAAATCTATCCACTCAACAAAAATTATTTCACACCACAGACTCATCTTGGTCAGGATCGAATTCAAATCTATCATGGTTTCAGAGAAGTCATACTCCATGGTTCGTTGTTCTTGTAGAATGTTGAACGACTATCCCAACTAAAATCTGTCCACTCAACAAAAATTATTTCACACCACAGACTCATCTTGGTCAGGATCGATTTGAAATCTATCATGGTTTCAGAGAAATCATACTCCATGGTTCGTTGTTCTTGTAGAATGTTGAACGACTATCCCAAATAAAATCTATCCACTCAACAAAAATTATTTCATACCACAGACTCATCTTGGTCAGGATCGATTTGAAATCTATCATGGTTTCAGAGAAATCGTACTCCATGGTTCGTTGTTCTTGTAGAATGTTGAACGACTATCCCAACTAAAATCTATCCACTCAACAAAAATTATTTCAGAGAAATCATACTCCACGGTTCGTTGTTCTTGTAGAAAGTTGAACGACTATCCCAACTAAAATCTATCCACTCAACAAAAATTATTTCACACCGCAGACTCATCTTGGTCATAATCGATTTGAAATCTATCATGGTTTCAGAGAAATCATACTCCATGGTAAGTTGTTCTTGTAGAATGTTGAACGACTACCCCAACTGAAATCTATCCACTCAACAAAAATTATTTCAGAGAAATCATACTAAATGGTAAGTTGTTCTTGTAGAATGTTGAACGACTACCCCAACTAAAATCTATCCACTCAACAAAAATTATTTCACACCACAGACTCATCTTGGTCAGGATCGATTTGAAATCTATCATGGTTTCAGAGAAATCATAGTCCATGGTAAGTTGTTCTTGTAGAATATTGAACGACTACCCCTAACTAAAATCTATCCACTCAACAAAAATGATTTCAGAGAAATCATACTCCATGGTAAGTTGTTCTTGTAGAATATTGAACGACTACCCCAACTAAAATCTATCCACTCCACAAAAATTATTTCACACCACAGACTCATCTTGGTCAGGATCGATTTGAAATCTATCATGGTTTCAGAGAAATCATACTCCATGGTAAGTTGTTCTTGTAGAATGTTGAACGACTACCCCAACTAAAATCTATCCACTCAACAAAAATTATTGCACACCACGGACTCATTTTGTTCAGGATCGATTTGAAATCTATCATGGTTTCAGAGAAATCATACTCCATGGTTCGTTGTTCTTGTAGAATGTTGAACGACTATCCCAACTAAAATCTATCCACTCAACAAAAATTATTTCACACCACAGACTCATCTTGGTCAGGATCGATTTGAAATCTATCATTTTTCCAGAGAAATCATACTCCATGGTTCGTTGTTCTTGTAGAATGTTGAACGACTATCCCAACTAAAATCTATCCACTCAACAAAAATTATTTCACACCACAGACTCATCTTGGTCAGGATCGATTTGAAATCTATCATGGTTTCAGAGAAATCATACTCCATGGTTCGTTGTTCTTGTAGAATGTTGAACGACTATCCCAACTAAAATCTATCCACTCAACAAAAATTATTTCACACCACAGACTCATCTTGGTCAGGATCGATTTGAAATCTATCATGGTTTCAGAGGAATCATACTCCATGGTTCGTTGTTCTTGTAGAATGTTGAACGACTATCCCAACTAAAATCTATCCACTCAACAAAAATTATTTCAGAGAAACCATACTCCACGGTTCGTTGTTCTTGTAGAATGTTGAACGACTATCCCAACTAAAATCTATCCACTCAACAAAAATTATTTCACACCACAGACTCATCTTGGTCAGGATCGATTTGAAATCTATCATGGTTTCAGAGAAATCATACTCCATGGTAAGTTGTTCTTGTAGAATGTTGAGCGACTACCCCAACTAAAATCTATCCACTCAACAAAAATTATTTCAGAGAAATCATACTCCATGGTAAGTTGTTCTTGTAGAATGTTGAACGACTACCCCAACTAAAATCTATCCACTCAACAAAAATTATTTCACACCACAGACTCATCTTGGTCAGGATCGATTTGAAATCTATCATGGTTTCAGAGAAATCATAGTCCATGGTAAGTTGTTCTTGTAGAATGTTGAACGACTACCCCTAACTAAAATTTATCCACTCAACAAAAATGATTTCAGAGAAATCATACTCCATGGTAAGTTGTTCTTGTAGAATGTTGAACGACTACCCCAACTAAAATCTACCCACTCAACAAAAATTATTTCACACCACAGACTCATCTTGGTCAGGATCGATTTGAAATCTGTCATATGGTTTCAGAGAAATCATACTCCATGGTAAGTTGTTCTTGTAGAATGTTGAACGACTACCCCAACTAAAATCTATCCACTCAACAAAAATTATTGCACACCACAGACTCATCTTGGTCAGGATCGATTTGAAATCTATCATGGTTTCAGAGAAATCATACTCCATGGTTCGTTGTTCTTGTAGAATGTTGAACGACTATCCCAACTAAAATCTATCCACTCAACAAAAATTATTTCAGAGAAATCATACTCCATGTTTCGTTGTTCTTGTAGAATGTTGAACGACTATCCCAACTAAAATCAATCCACTCAACAAAAATTATTTCAGAGAAATCATACTCCACGGTTCGTTGTTCTTGTAGAATGTTGAACGACTACCCCAACTAAAATCTATCCACTCAACAAAAATTATTTCAGAGAAATCATACTCCATGGTTCGTTGTTCTTGTAGAATGTTGAACGACTATCCCAACTAAAATCAATCCACTCAACAAAAATTATTTCAGAGAAATCATACTCCACGGTTCGTTGTTCTTGTAGAATGTTGAACGACTACCCCAACTAAAATCTATCCACTCAACAAAAATTATTGCACACCACAGACTCATCTTGGTCAGGATCGATTTGAAATCTATCATGGTTTCAGAGAAATCATACTCCATGGTAAGTTGTTCTTGTAGAATGTTGAACGACTACCCCAACTAAAATCTATCCACCCCAACTAAAATCTATCCACACAACAAAAATTATTTCAGAGAAATCATACTCCATGGTAAGTTGTTCTTGTAGAATGTTGAACGACTATCCCAACTAAAATCTATCCACTCAACAAAAATTATTTTAGAGAAATCATACTCCATGGTAAGTTGTTATTGTAGAATGTTGAACTACTACCCCAACTAAAATCTATCCACTCAACAAAAATTATTTCACACCACAGACTCATCTTGGTCAGGATCGATTTGAAATCTATCATGGTTTCAGAGAAATCATACTCCATGGTAAGTTGTTCTTGTAGAATGTTGAACGACTACCCCAACTAAAATCTATCCACTCAACAAAAATTATTTCAGAGAAATCATACTCCACGGTTCGTTGTTCATGTAGAATGTTGAACGACTATCCCAACTAAAATCTATCCACTCAACAAAAATTATTTCACACCACAGACTCATCTTGGTCAGGATCGATTTGAAATCTATCATGGTTTCAGAGGAATCATACTCCATGGTTCGTTGTTCTTGTAGAATGTTGAACGACTATCCCAACTAAAATCTATCCACTCAACAAAAATTATTTCAGAGAAATCATACTCCACGGTTCGTTGTTCTTGTAGAATGTTGAACGACTATCCCAACTAAAATCTATCCACTCAACAAAAATTATTTCACACCACAGACTCATCTTGGTCAGGATCGATTTGAAATCCATCATGGTTTCAGAGAAATCATACTCCATGGTAAGTTGTTCTTGTAGAATGTTGAACGACTACCCCAACTAAAATCTATCCACTCAACAAAAATTATTTCACACCACAGACTCATCTTGGTCAGGATCGATTTGAAATCTATCATGGTTTCAGAGAAATCATAGTAAATGGTAAGTTGTTCTTGTAGAATGTTGAACGACTACCCCTTACTAAAATTTATCCACTCAACAAAAATGATTTCAGAGAAATCATACTCCATGGTAAGTTGTTCTTGTAGAGTGTTGAACGACTACCCCAACTAAAATCTACCCACTCAACAAAAATTATTTCACACCACAGACTCATCTTGGTCAGGATCGATTTGAAATCTATCATATGGTTTCAGAGAAATCATACTCCATGGTAAGTTGTTCTTGTAGAATGTTGAACGACTACCCCAACTAAAATCTATCCACTCAACAAAAATTATTGCACACCACAGACTCATCTTGGTCAGGATCGATTTGAAATCTATCATGGTTTCAGAGAAATCATACTCCATGGTTCGTTGTTCTTGTAGAATGTTGAACGACTATCCCAACTAAAATCTATCCACTCAACAAAAATTATTTCAGAGAAATCATACTCCATGTTTCGTTGTTCTTGTAGAATGTTGAACGACTACCCCAACTAAAATCTATCCACTCAACAAAAATTATTTCAGAGAAATCATACTCCACGGTTCGTTGTTCTTGTAGAATGTTGAACGACTACCCCAACTAAAATCTATCCACTCAACAAAAATTATTTCAGAGAAATCATACTCCATGGTTCGTTGTTCTTGTAGAATGTTGAACGACTATCCCAACTAAAATCAATCCACTCAACAAAAATTATTTCAGAGAAATCATACTCCACGGTTCGTTGTTCTTGTAGAATGTTGAACGACTACCCCAACTAAAATCTATCCACTCAACAAAAATTATTGCACACCACAGACTCATCTTGGTCAGGATCGATTTGAAATCCATCAGGGTTTCAGAGAAATCATACTCCATGGTAAGTTGTTCTTGTAGAATGTTGAGCGACTACCCCAACTAAAATCTATCCACTCAACAAAAATTATTGCACACCACAGACTCATCTTGGTCAGGATCGATTTGAAATCTATCATGGTTTCAGAGAAATCATACTCCATGGTAAGTTGTTCTTGTAGAATGTTGAACGACTACCCCAACTAAAATCTATCCACTCAACAAAAATTATTTCAGAGAAATCATACTCCACGGTTCGTTGTTCTTGTAGAATGTTGAACGACTACCCCAACTAAAATCTATCCACTCAACAAAAATTATTTCACACCACAGACTCATCTTGGTCAGGATCGATTTGAAATCTATCATGGTTTCAGAGAAATCATACTCCATGGTTCGTTGTTCTTGTAAAATGTTGAACGACTATCCCAACTAAAATCTATCCACTCAACAAAAATTATTTCAGAGAAATCATACTCCATGGTTCGTTGTTCTTGTAGAATGTTGAACGACTACCCCAACTAAAATCTATCCACACAACAAAAATTATTTCAGAGAAATCATACTCCATGGTAAGTTGTTCTTGTAGAATGTTGAACGACTACCCCAACTAAAATCTATCCACTCAACAAAAATTATTTCAGAGAAATCATACTCCATGGTAAGTTGTTCTTGTAGAATGTTGAACGACTACCCCAACTAAAATCTATCCACTCAACAAAAATTATTTCACACCACAGACTCATCTTGGTCAGGATCGATTTGAAATCTATCATGGTTTCAGAGAAATCATACTCCATGGTAAGTTGTTCTTGTAGAATGTTGAACGACTACCCCAACTAAAATCTATCCACTCAACAAAAATTATTTCAGAGAAATCATACTCCACGGTTCGTTGTTCTTGTAGAATGTTGAACGACTATCCCAACTAAAATCTATCCACTCAACAAAAATTATTTCACACCACAGACTCATCTTGGTCAGGATCGATTTGAAATCTATCATGGTTTCAGAGGAATCATACTCCATGGTTCGTTGTTTTTGTAGAATGTTGAACGACTATCCCAACTAAAATCTATCCACTCAACAAAAATTATTTCAGAGAAATCATACTCCACGGTTCGTTGTTCTTGTAGAATGTTGAACGACTATCCCAACTAAAATCTATCCACTCAACAAAAATTATTTCACACCACAGACTCATCTTGGTCAGGATCGATTTGAAATCTATCATGGTTTCAGAGAAATCATACTCCATGGTAAGTTGTTCTTGTAGAATGTTGAGCGACTACCCCAACTAAAATCTATCCACTCAACAAAAATTATTTCAGAGAAATCATACTCCATGGTAAGTTGTTCTTGTAGAATGTTGAACGACTACCCCAACTAAAATCTATCCACTCAACAAAAATTATTTCACACCACAGACTCATCTTGGTCAGGATCGATTTGAAATCTATCATGGTTTCAGAGAAATCATAGTCCATGGTAAGTTGTTCTTGTAGAATGTTGAACGACTACATCTAACTAAAATTTATCCACTCAACAAAAATGATTTCAGAGAAATCATACTCCATGGTAAGTTGTTCTTGTAGAATGTTGAACGACTACCCCAACTAAAATCTACCCACTCAACAAAAATTATTTCACACCACAGACTCATCTTGGTCAGGATCGATTTGAAATCTATCATATGGTTTCAGAGAAATCATACTCCATGGTAAGTTGTTCTTGTAGAATGTTGAACGACTACCCCAACTAAAATCTATCCACTCAACAAAAATTAATGCACACCACAGACTCATCTTGGTCAGGATCGATTTGAAATCTATCATGGTTTCAGAGAAATCATACTCCATGGTTCGTTGTTCTTGTAGAATGTTGAACGACTATCCCAACTAAAATCTATCCACTCAACAAAAATTATTTCAGAGAAATCATACTCCATGTTTCGTTGTTCTTGTAGAATGTTGAACGACTATCCCAACTAAAATCAATCCACTCAACAAAAATTATTTCAGAGAAATCATACTCCACGGTTCGTTGTTCTTGTAGAATGTTGAACGACTACCCCAACTAAAATCTATCCACTCAACAAAAATTATTTCAGAGAAATCATACTCCATGATTCGTTGTTCTTGTAGAATGTTGAACGACTATCCCAACTAAAATCAATCCACTCAACAAAAATTATTTCAGAGAAATCATACTCCACGGTTCGTTGTTCTTGTAGAATGTTGAACGACTACCCCAACTAAAATCTATCCACTCAACAAAAATTATTGCACACCACAGACTCATCTTGGTCAGGATCGATTTGAAATCTATCATGGTTTCAGAGAAATCTTACTCCATGGTAAGTTGTTCTTGTAGAATGTTGAACGACTACCCCAACTAAAATCTATCCACTCAACAAAAATTATTTCAGAGAAATCATACTCCATGGTAAGTTGTTCTTGTAGAATGTTGAACGACTACCCCAACTAAAATCTATCCACTCAACAAAAATTATTTCACACCACAGACTCATCTTGGTCAGGATCGATTTGAAATCTATCATGGTTTCAGAGAAATCATAGTCCATGATAAGTTGTTCTTGTAGAATGTTGAACGACTACCCCTAACTAAAACCTATCCACTCAACAAAAATTATTTCACACCACAGACTCATCTTGGTCAGGATCGATTTGAAATCTATCATGGTTTCAGAGAAATCATACTCCATGGTTCGTTGTTCTTGTAGAATGTTGAACGACTAAACCCACTAAAATCTATCCACTCAACAAAAATTATTTCACACCACAGACTCATCTTGGTCAGGATCGATTTGAAATCTATCATGGTTTCAGAGAAATCATACTCCTTGGTTCGTTGTTCTTGTAAAATGTTGAACGACTATCCCAACTAAAATCTATCCACTCAACAAAAATTATTTCAGAGAAATCATACTCCATGGTTCGTTGTTCTTGTAGAATGTTGAACGACTACCCCAACTAAAATCTATCCACACAACAAAAATTATTTCAGAGAAATCATACTCCATGGTAAGTTGTTCTTGTAGAATGTTGAACGACTACCCCAACTAAAATCTATCCACTCAACAAAAATTATTTCAGAGAAATCATACTCCATGGTAAGTTGTTCTTGTAGAATGTTGAACGACTACCCCAACTAAAATCTATCCACTCAACAAAAATTATTTCACACCACAGACTCATCTTGGTCAGGATCGATTTGAAATCTATCATGGTTTCAGAGAAATCATACTCCATGGTAAGTTGTTCTTGTAGAATGTTGAACGACTACCCCAACTAAAATCTATCCACTCAACAAAAATTATTTCAGAGAAATCATACTCCACGGTTCGTTGTTCTTGTAGAATGTTGAACGACTATCCCAACTAAAATCTATCCACTCAACAAAAATTATTTCACACCACAGACTCATCTTGGTCAGGATCGATTTGAAATCTATCATGGTTTCAGAGGAATCATACTCCATGGTTCGCTGTTCTTGTAGAATGTTGAACGACTATCCCAACTAAAATCTATCCACTCAACAAAAATTATTTCAGAGAAATCATACTCCACGGTTCGTTGTTCTTGTAGAATGTTGAACGACTATCCCAACTAAAATCTATCCACTCAACAAAAATTATTTCACACCACAGACTCATCTTGGTCAGGATCGATTTGAAATCTATCATGGTTTCAGAGAAATCATACTCCATGGTAAGTTGTTCTTGTAGAATGTTGAGCGACTACCCCAACTAAAATCTATCCACTCAACAAAAATTATTTCAGAGAAATCATACTCCATGGTAAGTTGTTCTTGTAGAATGTTGAACGACTACCCCAACTAAAATCTATCCACTCAACAAAAATTATTTCACACCACAGACTCATCTTGGTCAGGATCGATTTGAAATCTATCATGGTTTCAGAGAAATCATAGTCCATGGTAAGTTGTTCTTGTAGAATGTTGAACGACTACATCTAACTAAAATTTATCCACTCAACAAAAATGATTTCAGAGAAATCATACTCCATGGTAAGTTGTTCTTGTAGAATGTTGAACGACTACCCCAACTAAAATCTACCCACTCAACAAAAATTATTTCACACCACAGACTCATCTTGGTCAGGATCGATTTGAAATCTATCATATGGTTTCAGAGAAATCATACTCCATGGTAAGTTGTTCTTGTAGAATGTTGAACGACTACCCCAACTAAAATCTATCCACTCAACAAAAATTATTGCACACCACAGACTCATCTTGGTCAGGATCGATTTGAAATCTATCATGGTTTCAGAGAAATCATACTCCATGGTTCGTTGTTCTTGTAGAATGTTGAACGACTATCCCAACTAAAATCTATCCACTCAACAAAAATTATTTCAGGGAAATCATACTCCATGTTTCGTTGTTCTTGTAGAATGTTGAACGACTATCCCAACTAAAATCAATCCACTCAACAAAAATTATTTCAGAGAAATCATACTCCACGGTTCGTTGTTCTTGTAGAATGTTGAACGACTACCCCAACTAAAATCTATCCACTCAACAAAAATTATTTCAGAGAAATCATACTCCATGGTTCGTTGTTCTTGTAGAATGTTGAACGACTATCCCAACTAAAATCAATCCACTCAACAAAAATTATTTCAGAGAAATCATACTCCACGGTTCGTTGTTCTTGTAGAATGTTGAACGACTACCCCAACTAAAATCTATCCACTCAACAAAAATTATTGCACACCACAGACTCATCTTGGTCAGGATCGATTTGAAATCTATCATGGTTTCAGAGAAATCTTACTCCATGGTAAGTTGTTCTTGTAGAATGTTGAACGACTACCCCAACTAAAATCTATCCACTCAACAAAAATTATTTCAGAGAAATCATACTCCATGGTAAGTTGTTCTTGTAGAATGTTGAACGACTACCCCAACTAAAATCTATCCACTCAACAAAAATTATTTCACACCACAGACTCATCTTGGTCAGGATCGATTTGAAATCTATCATGGTTTCAGAGAAATCATAGTCCATGGTAAGTTGTTCTTGTAGAATGTTGAACGACTACCCCTAACTAAAACCTATCCACTCAACAAAAATTATTTCACACCACAGACTCATCTTGGTCAGGATCGATTTGAAATCTATCATGGTTTCAGAGAAATCATACTCCATGGTTCGTTGTTCTTGTAGAATGTTGAACGACTAAACCCACTAAAATCTATCCACTCAACAAAAATTATTTCACACCACAGACTCATCTTGGTCAGGATCGATTTGAAATCTATCATGGTTTCAGAGAAATCATACTCCATGGTTCGTTGTTCTTGTAAAATGTTGAACGACTATCCCAACTAAAATCTATCCACTCAACAAAAATTATTTCAGAGAAATCATACTCCATGGTTCGTTGTTCTTGTAGAATGTTGAACGACTACCCCAACTAAAATCTATCCACACAACAAAAATTATTTCAGAGAAATCATACTCCATGGTAAGTTGTTCTTGTAGAATGTTGAACGACTACCCCAACTAAAATCTATCCACTCAACAAAAATTATTTCAGAGAAATCATACTCCATGGTAAGTTGTTCTTGTAGAATGTTGAACGACTACCCCAACTAAAATCTATCCACTCAACAAAAATTATTTCACACCACAGACTCATCTTGGTCAGGATCGATTTGAAATCTATCATGGTTTCAGAGAAATCATACTCCATGGTAAGTTGTTCTTGTAGAATGTTGAACGACTACCCCAACTAAAATCTATCCACTCAACAAAAATTATTTCAGAGAAATCATACTCCACGGTTCGTTGTTCTTGTAGAATGTTGAACGACTATCCCAACTAAAATCTATCCACTCAACAAAAATTATTTCACACCACAGACTCATCTTGGTCAGGATCGATTTGAAATCTATCATGGTTTCAGAGGAATCATACTCCATGGTTCGTTGTTCTTGTAGAATGTTGAACGACTATCCCAACTAAAATTTATCCACTCAACAAAAATTATTTCAGAGAAATCATACTCCACGGTTCGTTGTTCTTGTAGAATGTTGAACGACTATCCCAACTAAAATCTATCCACTCAACAAAAATTATTTCACACCACAGACTCATCTTGGTCAGGATCGATTTGAAATCTATCATGGTTTCAGAGAAATCATACTCCATGGTAAGTTGTTCTTGTAGAATGTTGAGCGACTACCCCAACTAAAATCTATCCACTCAACAAAAATTATTTCAGAGAAATCATACTCCATGGTAAGTTGTTCTTGTAGAATGTTGAACGACTACCCCAACTAAAATCTATCCACTCAACAAAAATTATTTCACACCACAGACTCATCTTGGTCAGGATCGATTTGAAATCTATCATGGTTTCAGAGAAATCATAGTCCATGGTAAGTTGTTCTTGTAGAATGTTGAACGACTACATCTAACTAAAATTTATCCACTCAAAAAAATGATTTCAGAGAAATCATACTCCATGGTAAGTTGTTCTTGTAGAATGTTGAACGACTACCCCAACTAAAATCTACCCACTCAACAAAAATTATTTCACACCACAGACTCATCTTGGTCAGGATCGATTTGAAATCTATCATATGGTTTCAGAGAAATCATACTCCGTGGTAAGTTGTTCTTGTAGAATGTTGAACGACTACCCCAACTAAAATCTATCCACTCAACAAAAATTATTGCACACCACAGACTCATCTTGGTCAGGATCGATTTGAAATCTATCATGGTTTCAGAGAAATCATACTCCATGGTTCGTTGTTCTTGTAGAATGTTGAACGACTATCCCAACTAAAATCTATCCACTCAACAAAAATTATTTCAGAGAAATCATACTCCGTGTTTCGTTGTTCTTGTAGAATGTTGAACGACTATCCCAACTAAAATCAATCCACTCAACAAAAATTATTTCAGAGAAATCATACTCCACGGTTCGTTGTTCTTGTAGAATGTTGAACGACTACCCCAACTAAAATCTATCCACTCAAAAAAAATTATTTCAGAGAAATCATACTCCATGGTTCGTTGTTCTTGTAGAATGTTGAACGACTATCCCAACTAAAATCAATCCACTCAACAAAAATTATTTCAGAGAAATCATACTCCACGGTTCGTTGTTCTTGTAGAATGTTGAACGACTACCCCAACTAAAATCTATCCACTCAACAAAAATTATTGCACACCACAGACTCATCTTGGTCAGGATCGATTTGAAATCTATCATGGTTTCAGAGAAATCATACTCCATGGTAAGTTGTTCTTGTAGAATGTTGAACGACTACCCCAACTAAAATCTATCCACTCAACAAAAATTATTTCAGAGAAATCATACTCCATGGTAAGTTGTTCTTGTAGAATGTTGAACGACTACCCCAACTAAAATCTATCCACTCAACAAAAATTATTTCACACCACAGACTCATCTTGGTCAGGATCGATTTGAAATCTATCATGGTTTCAGAGAAATCATAGTCCATGGTAAGTTGTTCTTGTAGAATGTTGAACGACTACCCCTAACTAAAACCTATCCACTCAACAAAAATTATTTCACACCACAGACTCATCTTGGTCAGGATGTGGGGAATCCTTCATTTACAAATCAGTTTTTTTTTTACAATTGGAGAAGCTGTGGCATAGAAGCTATTGTGAATGGAGCCTAGCTTGAGTGAAAACCCATTTTGTTTAAAAAAAAAAAAAAAAGCTTTTATAGAGATCAGATGTGGTGTGTTTCTTGAATAAGTATGGGTTGGTTTCCGGTTATGTGCAGTTGGTAAGGGTGGGGGTAGAATAGGATGTATTCACCACAATGGAGCGCCATTACACTGGCTTACAAAAGGAGTGGCTGACAAAATAAAAATACAATAAATGAAAAGAAAAAAAAAATAATGTGAAGTCGCTCGTGGGTTTTGAACCCATGACTGTTTGCTACCACCCGAAGTCCGTACCATCGGACCATCGGCCTTATTCGAGGATGACCCCCAAAATAACCAAAATATATGGACCTAGATGAGGCGTACTGTTGAACTTGAGATGGAGTGATTCTCACCCACACCGACACAAAAAAGGCTTAACGGGTGCGTCAGTAATAAACCGGGAGTCCTTATTTGGCAGGATTTTATTTGAAAAATTATGTTTGGCATACATGTACATGTGAAGGTGGCTAAGTATGATGTCCCTGCCATTTCAAAAATTTTCCCAATAAAATTCAGCCAAATACAGGTCACCCGGAAGTGACACGCCACCATAAGGCGTAGAAAGTGTGGGTGAATCGCCCCCAATCCCAGGACCCTATATAAGGGCGAGCGGACCCGGATTCGCTCTCTTAGTCTGATTTTGGAAAGTTCTTGGAAGAATTGGTCGGTCGTGGCGGGACGGTCTCCTCAAGTGAGGATGGGTTAACGCGGCGGTAGAAGTGTTGAAACAAAAAAAAAGTATTTCTTTGATAAACTTACACGAAATTTCGTAGCGTCGAAACAAAATAAAAAAAAAAAGAAAATGCTTAAAGAAATAATATTAGATCGTGACTAAACAAAAAAAAAAAAAAATAGAAAAAAAGTAGAAAAGTGTAAAAAAAAAAAAAAAGGAGGAAAGTTGAATAAAACAAAAAAACAAGAAATCCTAGAAAAACCACCCTCTTTCTACTTCGTGAAACAGTGCTCCGCAACACAAAAAAAAAAAAAAAAAAAGTCACCCCCGCTAACTAAACACCTAAATACATACATACATAAAAATTGCCAAACTGACAGTGTTCGCAAGATCACGCGTAAATTCACCCCACGCGCCCCAAGAAAAAAACCCACCAACAGCATCACCACACCACCCCCCCAACAACCCATACACGAAAAACACCTTGAGCAACGAGACACCAGGTAGAGTTACCACACCGGGTCTCGCAACACACCTCACCACCTAAAAGTAAGACACCAGTGAGCAGCCCAACAACAACTTCATCTTTACCACCGAGTCCGAAACATCCAGCCAGTGAGATGCAGCAGCAAAATTCAAATTTCCCACCACCCCCGGTATCAAGCCGTCTCCCTCCTAGTCTCCTTATCGATCCCCCCTTCCCTTATCTTAATTACAGTGTAGATCATTTTAATATTAATAATAACTAGAAGTTGATTTGTGAAAAAAAAAAAAAAGTTCAGTAGTGCAAAAAAAAAAAAAAAAAAGTATTAAATATATGTATATAAAAGTACATCTATACATATCTATCTGATGTGATCTCTTTCTAAATTTCTAAATAGAAAGTGAATATAAGGCAACCCAAAAAAAAAAAAAATTCGTTTAGTGTTCGTTTTTTTTAACTTCCTTATTAGGACAAACATAGTTCCTGCGATGCTGTGCACAACATCCGGATGACATCGAAAATACACGGGGTAAGTGATCTTTGATCTATACATACATATGTACATAACCAAATTAATAAACGAAATTTTTTTTTTTTTTGTAATTCGAGTGTCAAAGCTTTACTATCTTATACACAAACCAACATTTTATTTATTCTTTGCTGACGTTCATACTGAACTTAAACTTTTTTTCGGGTACACTAAGTAACAATTGTTTCTCCTTTTGGATTATACACATTTTTTTTTTACTAGTACATAAACGTACATATTTATATAGTGTACAGTCTCCTACAAAAGGAAGAGTCAAAATTAAAGTTTGTTTTTTTTTTTTTTTTTTGTACAAATTTATTTAACAAAAAAAAAAAATAGAAAAAAAAAAAAAAAATTAAATAAAATGAATTGTATTTGGGTATTTTCTTCTTTCTATTGTGCTTATAGATAAATTAAAATAAAAAGAAAAAGTAAATTAACTAATGGTATAAATTTAAGATTTTTTTTCGTGTCATATTCGATCGATTCTGATATTATTGTTTTCCTGATTACCGAATATTGGAAGGATTCACGGGAAGTCGATTCTCTTATATTTTTTTTCTTTTGTAGCTTTTTAGGATGCTATTAGGGTAGGTATTTAGATGGAGAAGTGACCGATAGGCTGGCAATACGGTAACTCAAGCTGACGACGAAGAAGGAGCACACAATAGGTTAAGTTATTTTTTTTGGTATCAATCTAGGGGCTACCATCAACATGGAGACATGGTAGCCAAGGAAGTGCTGGATCGGATCCCTTCACAGGATCCGGTTTGACACAGGGGTGGGTCATCTCCCGAAGAGCAAATCCATCTAACGCTCTCCCTCTCACTGGAAGACACCTTGGAGAGCAACCGACACCTTCAGCTTTCCCTCGCGTAGGTTTCAAGACATTTCGGGTCATCCTCAACAATTTTGTAGAGACAACTACATCTAATCTCAGGCATGGAATAACGTAACAACCGTCCGTCGCTGCTGCAGCAAGATCCCCCCCCAATCCGACGAGCTAGAACCTGGCGGGAGCTAGCATGCCTACAGCTGCAAAGGTGCGGACACCCTTCCGTCCTGGCTGCTCGGACTGGCCCAAGAAATCCTGTAGTCTTGGGTCAGAACGGGGGCATAAGGGGCGGAAGGTTCTGAGGAAAGGTTGTGTCCTCTTCAGCCCGACTCTCCATTTGGTCCCTGCTTCGGTGGCAGGTGGACCTTCGGCCACAACGGCCCGTGACCTATGCGAAGGTGATACGGGTGACAATCCGAACCAACGGAGACACACAACCGACCTTTTTATTCCGTTACAAGGATCGATTTGAAATCTATCATGGTTTCAGAGAAATCATACTCCATGGTTCGTTGTTCTTGTAGAATGTTGAACGACTACCCCAACTAAAATCTACCCACTCAACAAAAATTATTTCACACCACAGACTCATCTTGGTCAGGATCGATTTGAAATCTATCATATGGTTTCAGAGAAATCATACTCCATGGTAAGTTGTTCTTGTAGAATGTTGAACGACTACCCCAACTAAAATCTATCCACTCAACAAAAATTATTGCACACCACAGACTCATCTTGGTCAGGATCGATTTGAAATCTATCATGGTTTCAGAGAAATCATACTCCATGGTTCGTTGTTCTTGTAGAATGTTGAACGACTATCCCAACTAAAATCTATCCACTCAACAAAAATTATTTCAGAGAAATCATACTCCATGTTTCGTTGTTCTTGTAGAATGTTGAACGACTATCCCAACTAAAATCAATCCACTCAACAAAAATTATTTCAGAGAAATCATACTCCACGGTTCGTTGTTCTTGTAGAATGCTGAACGACTACCCCAACTAAAATCTATCCACTCAACAAAAATTATTTCAGAGAAATCATACTCCATGGTTCGTTGTTCTTGTAGAATGTTGAACGACTATCCCAACTAAAATCAATCCACTCAACAAAAATTATTTCAGAGAAATCATACTCCACGGTTCGTTGTTCTTGTAGAATGTTGAACGACTACCCCAACTAAAATCTATCCACTCAACAAAAATTATTGCACACCACAGACTCATCTTGGTCAGGATCGATTTGAAATCTATCATGGTTTCAGAGAAATCATACTCCATGGTAAGTTGTTCTTGTAGAATGTTGAACGACTACCCCAACTAAAATCTATCCACTCAACAAAAATTATTTCAGAGAAATCATACTCCATGGTAAGTTGTTCTTGTAGAATGTTGAACGACTACCCCAACTAAAATCTATCCACTCAACAAAAATTATTTCACACCACAGACTCATCTTGGTCAGGATCGATTTGAAATCTATCATGGTTTCAGAGAAATCATAGTCCATGGTAAGTTGTTCTTGTAGAATGTTGAACGACTACCCCTAACTAAAACCTATCCACTCAACAAAAATTATTTCACACCACAGACTCATCTTGGTCAGGATCGATTTGAAATCTATCATGGTTTCAGAGAAATCATACTCCATGGTTCGTTGTTCTTGTAGAATGTTGAACGACTACCCCCACTAAAATCTATCCACTCAACAAAAATTATTTCACACCACAGACTCATCTTGGTCAGGATCGATTTGAAATCTGTCATGGTTTCAGAGAAATCATACTCCATGGTTCGTTGTTCTTGTAAAATGTTGAACGACTATCCCAACTAAAATCTATCCACTCAACAAAAATTATTTCAGAGAAATCATACTCCATGGTTCTTTGTTCTTGTAGAATGTTGAACGACTACCCCAACTAAAATCTATCCACACAACAAAAATTATTTCAGAGAAATCATACTCCATGGTAAGTTGTTCTTGTAGAATGTTGAACGACTACCCCAACTAAAATCTATCCACTCAACAAAAATTATTTCAGAGAAATCATACTCCATGGTAAGTTGCTCTTGTAGAATGTTGAACGACTACCCCAACTAAAATCTATCCACTCAACAAAAATTATTTCACACCACAGACTCATCTTGGTCAGGATCGATTTGAAATCTATCATGGTTTCAGAGAAATCATACTCCATGGTAAGTTGTTCTTGTAGAATGTTGAACGACTACCCCAACTAAAATCTATCCACTCAACAAAAATTATTTCACACCACAGACTCATCTTGGTCAGGATCGATTTGAAATCTATCATGGTTTCAGAGAAATCATACTCCATGGTTCGTTGTTCTTGTAGAATGTTGAACGACTACCCCCACTAAAATCTATCCACTCAACAAAAATTATTTCACACCACAGACTCATCTTGGTCAGGATCGATTTGAAATCTGTCATGGTTTCAGAGAAATCATACTCCATGGTTCGTTGTTCTTGTAAAATGTTGAACGACTATCCCAACTAAAATCTATCCACTCAACAAAAATTATTTCAGAGAAATCATACTCCATGGTTCGTTGTTCTTGTAGAATGTTGAACGACTACCCCAACTAAAATCTATCCACACAAAAAAATTATTTCAGAGAAATCATACTCCATGGTAAGTTGTTCTTGTAGAATGTTGAACGACTACCCCAACTAAAATCTATCCACTCAACAAAAATTATTTCAGAGAAATCATACTCCATGGTAAGTTGCTCTTGTAGAATGTTGAACGACTACCCCAACTAAAATCTATCCACTCAACAAAAATTATTTCACACCACAGACTCATCTTGGTCAGGATCGATTTGAAATCTATCATGGTTTCAGAGAAATCATACTCCATGGTAAGTTGTTCTTGTAGAATGTTGAACGACTACCCCAACTAAAATCTATCCACTCAACAAAAATTATTTCACACCACAGACTCATCTTGGTCAGGATCGATTTGAAATCTATCATGGTTTCAGAGAAATCATACTCCATGGTAAGTTGTTCTTGTAGAATGTTGAACGACTATCCCAACTAAAATCTATCCACTCAACAAAAATTATTTCAGAGAAATCATACTCCATGGTAAGTTGTTCTTGTAGAATGTTGAACGACTACCCCAACTAAAATCTATCCACTCAACAAAAATTATTTCACACCACAGACTCATCTTGGTCAGGATCGATTTGAAATCTATCATGGTTTCAGAGAAATCATAGTCCATGGTAAGTTGTTCTTGTAGAATGTTGAACGACTACCCCTAACTAAAATCTATCCACTCAACAAAAATTATTTCACACCACAGACTCATCTTGGTCAGGATCGATTTGAAATCTATCATGGTTTCAGAGAAATCATACTCCATGGTAAGTTGTTCTTGTAGAATGTTGAACGACTACCCCAACTAAAATCTATCCACTCAACAAAAATTATTTCACACCACAGACTCATCTTGGTCAGGATCGATTTGAAATCTATCATGGTTTCAGAGAAATCATAGTCCATGGTAAGTTGTTCTTGTAGAATGTTGAACGACTACCCCCAACTAAAATCTATCGACTCAACAAAAATTATTTCAGAGAAATCATACTCCATGATAAGTTGTTCTTGTAGAATGTTGAACGACTACCCCAACTAAAATCTATCCACTCAACAAAAATTATTTCACACCACAGACTCATCTTTTTCAGGATCGATTTGAAATCTATCATGGGTTCAGAGAAATCATAGTCCATGGTAAGTTGTTCTTGTAGAATGTTGAACGACTACCCCTAACTAAAATCTATCCACTCAACAAAAATTATTTCACACCACAGACTCATCTTGGTCAGGATCGATTTGAAATCTATCATGGTTTCAGAGAAATCATACTCCATGGTAAGTTTTTCTTGTAGAATGTTGAACGACTACCCCAACTAAAATCTATCCACTCAACAAAAATTATTTCACACCACAGACTCATCTTTTTCAGGATCGATTTGAAATCTATCATGGGTTCAGAGAAATCATAGTCCATGGTAAGTTGTTCTTGTAGAATGTTGAACGACTACCCCAACTAAAATCTATCCACACAACAAAAATTATTTCAGAGAAATCATACTCCATGGTAAGTTGTTCTTGTAGAATGTTGAACGACTACCCCAACTAAAATCTATCCACTCAACAAAAATTATTTCAGAGAAATCATACTCCATGGTAAGTTGTTCTTGTAGAATGTTGAACGACTACCCCAACTAAAATCTTTCCACTCAACAAAAATTATTTCACACCACAGACTCATCTTGGTCAGAATCGATTTGAAATCTATCATGGTTTCAGAGAAATCATAGTCCATGGTAAGTTGTTCTTGTAGAATGTTGAACGACTACCCCAACTAAAATCTATCCACTCAACAAAAATTATTTCAGAGAAATCATACTCCATGGTTCGTTGTTCTTGTAGAATGTTGAACGACTACCCCAACTAAAATCTATCCACTCAACAAAAATTATTTCACACCACAGACTCATCTTGGTCAGGATCGATTTGAAATCTGTCATGGTTTCAGAGAAATCATAGTCCATGGTAAGTTGTTCTTGTAGAATGTAGAACGACTATCCCAACTAAAATCTATCCACTCAACAAAAATTATTTCAGAGAAATCATAGTCCATGGTAAGTTGTTCTTATAGAATGTTGAACGACTACCCCAACTAAAATCTATCCACTCCACAAAAATTATTTCAGAGAATTCATACTCCATGGTTCGTTGTTCTTGTAGAATGTTGAACGGCTATCCCAACTAAAATCTATCCACTCAACAAAAATTATTTCAGAGAAATCATACTCCATGGTAAGTTGTTCTTGTAGAATGCTGAACGACTACCCCAACTAAAAGCTATCCACTCAACAAAAATTATTTCACAAAACAGACTCATCTTGGTCAGAATCGATTTGAAATCTATCATGGTTTCAGAGAAATCATAGTCCATGGTAAGTTGTTCTTGTAGAATGTTGAACGACTACCCCAACTAAAATCTATCCACTCAACAAAAATTATTTCAGAGAAATCATACTCCATGGTTCGTTGTTCTTGTAGAATGTTGAACGACTACCCCAACTAAAATCTATCCACTCAACAAAAATTATTTCACACCACAGACTCATCTTGGTCAGGATCGATTTGAAATCTGTCATGGTTTCAGAGAAATCATAGTCCATGGTAAGTTGTTCTTGTAGAATGTAGAACGACTATCCCAACTAAAATCTATCCACTCAACAAAAATTATTTCAGAGAAATCATACTCCATGTTAAGTTGTTCTTGTAGAATGTTGAACGACTACCCCAACTAAAATCTATCCACTCAACAAAAATTATTTCAGAGAAATCATACTCCATGTTAAGTTGTTCTTGTAGAATGTTGAACGACTACCCCAAATAAAAGCTATCCACTCAACAAAAATTATTTCACACCACAGACTCATCTTGGTCAGGATCGATTTGAAATCTATCATGGTTTCAGAGAAATCATAGTCCATGGTAAGTTGTTCTTGTAGAATGTTGAACGACTACCCCTAACTAAAACCAATTTACTCAACAAAAATTATTTCACACCACAGACTCATCTTGGTCAGGATCGATTTGAAATCTATCATGGTTTCAGAGAAATCATACTCCATGGTTCGTTGTTCTTGTAGAATGTTGAACGACTACCCCCACTAAAATCTATCCACTCAACAAAAATTATTTCACACCACAGACTCATCTTGGTCAGGATCGATTTGAAATCTATCATGGTTTCAGAGAAATCATAGTCGATTTTAAGTTGTTCTTGTAGAATGTTCAACGACTACCCCAACTAAAATCTATCCACTCAACAAAAATTATTTCAGAGAAATCATACTCCATGGTTCGTTGTTCTTGTAGAATGTTGAACGACTACCCCAACTAAAATCTATCCACTCAACAAAAATTATTTCAGAGAAATCATACTCCATGGTAAGTTGTTCTTGTAGAATGTTGAACGACTACCCCAACTAAAATCTATCCACTCAACAAAAATTATTTCAGAGAAATCATACTCCATGGTAAGTTGTTCTTGTAGAATGTTGAACGACTACCCCAACTAAAATCTATCCACTCAATAAAAATTATTACAGAGAAATCATACTCCATGGTAAGTTGTTCTTGTAGAATGTTGAACGACTACCCCTAACTAAAATCTATCCACTCAACAAAAATTATTTCACACCACAGACTCATCTTGGTCAGGATCGATTTGAAATCTATCATGGTTTCAGAGAAATCATACTCCATGGTTCCTTGTTCTTGTAGAATGTTGAACGTCTATCCCAACTAAAATCTATCCACTCAACAAACATTATTTCAGAGAAATCATACTCCGTGGTAAGTTGTTCTTGTAGAATGTTGAACGACAACCCCAACTAAAATCTATCCACTCAACAAAAATTATTTCAGAGAAATCATAGTCCATGGTAAGTTGTTCTTGTAGAATGTTGAACGACTACCCCAACTAAAATCTATCCACTCAACAAAAATTATTTCAGAGAAATCATACTCCATGGTAAGTTGTTCTTGTAGAATGTTGAACGACTACCCCAACTAAAATCTATCCACTCAATAAAAATTATTTCAGAGAAATCATACTCCATGGTAAGTTGTTCTTGTAGAATGTTGAACGACTACCCCTAACTAAAATCTATCCACTCAACAAAAATTATTTCACACCACAGACTCATCTTGGTCAGGATCGATTTGAAATCTATCATGGTTTCAGAGAAATCATACTCCATGGTTCCTTGTTCTTGTAGAATGTTGAACGTCTATCCCAACTAAAATCTATCCACTCAACAAAAATTATTTCAGAGAAATCATACTCCGTGGTAAGTTGTTCTTGTAGAATGTTGAACGACTACCCCAACTAAAATCTATCCACTCAAAAAAAATTATTTCAGAGAAATCATAGTCCATGGTAAGTTGTTCTTGTAGAATGTTGAACGACTACCCCAACTAAAATCTATCCACTCAACAAAAATTATTTCAGAGAAATCATACTCCATGGTTCGTTGTTTTTGTAGAATGTTGAACGGCTATCCCAACTAAAATCTATCCACTCAACAAAAATTATTTCAGAGAAATCATACTCCATGATAAGTTGTTCTTGTAGAATGCTGAACGACTACCCCAACTAAAAGCTATCCACTCAACAAAAATTATTTCACACCACAGACTCATCTTGGTCAGAATCGATTTGAAATCTATCATGGTTTCAGAGAAATCATAGTCCATGGTAAGTTGTTCTTGTAGAATGTTGAACGACTACCCCAACTAAAATCTATCCACTCAACAAAAATTATTTCACACCACAGACTCATCTTGGTCAGGATCGATTTGAAATCTATCATGGTTTCAGAGAAATCATAGTCGATGGTAAGTTGTTCTTGTAGAATGTTCAACGACTACCCCAACTAAAATCTATCCACACAACAAAAATTATTTCAGAGAAATCATACTCCGTGGTAAGTTGTTCTTGTAGAATGTTGAACGACTACCCCAACTAAAATCTATCCACTCAACAAAAATTATTTCAGAGAAATCATACTCCATGGTAAGTTGTTCTTGTAGAATGTTGAACGACTACCCCAACTAAAATATATCCACTCAACAAAAATTATTTCACACCACAGACTCATCTTGGTCAGGATCGATTTGAAATCTATCATGTTTTCAGAGAAATCATACTCCATGGTAAGTTGTTCTTGTAGAATGTTGAACGACTACCCCAACTAAAATCTATCCACTCAACAAAAATTATTTCACACCACAGACTCATCTTGGTCAGGATCGATTTGAAATCTATCATGGTTTCAGAGAAATCATACTCCATGGTAAGTTGTTCTTGTAGAATGTTGAACGACTATCCCAACTAAAATCTATCCACTCAATAAAAATTATTTCAGAGAAATCATACTCCATGGTAAGTTGTTCTTGTAGAATGTTGAACGACTACCCCAACTAAAATCTATCCACTCAACAAAAATTATTTCACACCACAGACTCATCTTGGTCAGGATCGATTTGAAATCTATCATGGTTTCAGAGAAATCACAGTCCATGGTAAGTTGTTCTTGTAGAATGTTGAACGACTACCCCTAACTAAAATCTATCCACTCAACAAAAATTATTTCACACCACAGACTCATCTTGGTCAGGATCGATTTGAAATCTATCATGGTTTCAGAGAAATCATACTCCATGGTTCGTTGTTCTTGTAGAATGTTGAACGTCTATCCCAACTAAAATCTATCCACTCAACAAAAATTATTTCAGAGAAATCATACTCCATGGTAAGTTGTTCTTGTAGAATGTTGAACGACTACCCCAACTAAAATCTATCCACTCAACAAAAATTATTTCAGAGAAATCATACTCCATGGTAAGTTGTTCTTGTAGAATGTTGAACGACTACCCCAACTAAAATCTATCCACTCAACAAAAATTATTTCAGAGAAATCATACTCCGTGGTTCGTTGTTCTTGTAGAATGTTGAACGGCTATCCCAACTAAAATCCATCCACTCAACAAAAATTATTTCAGAGAAATCATACTCCATGGTAAGTTGTTCTTGCAGAATGTTGAACGACTACCCCAACTAAAAGCTATCCACTCAACAAAAATTATTTCACACCACAGACTCATCTTGGTCAGAATCGATTTGAAATCTATCATGGTTTCAGAGAAATCATAGTCCATGGTAAGTTGTTCTTGTAGAATGTTGAACGACTACTCCAACTAAAATCTATCCACTCAACAAAAATTATTTCAGAGAAATCATACTCCATGGTAAGTTGTTCTTGCAGAATGTTGAACGACTACCCCAACTAAAAGCTATCCACTCAACAAAAATTATTTCACACCACAGACTCATCTTGGTCAGGATCGATTTGAAATCTATCATGGTTTCAGAGAAATCATACTCCATGGTTCCTTGTTCTTGTAGAATGTTGAACGTCTATCTCAACTAAAATCTATCCACTCAACAAAAATTATTTCAGAGAAATCATACTCCGTGGTAAGTTGTTCTTGTAGAATGTTGAACGACAACCCCAACTAAAATCTATCCACTCAACAAAAATTATTTCAGAGAAATCATAGTCCATGGTAAGTTGTTCTTGTAGAATGTTGAACGACTACCCCAACTAAAATCTATCATGGTTTCAGAGAAATCATAGTCCATGGTAAGTTGTTCTTGTAGAATGTTGAACGACTACCCCAACTAAAATCTATCCACTCAACAAAAATTATTTCAGAGAAATCATACTCCATGGTAAGTTGTTCTTGTAGAATGTTGAACGACTACCCCAACTAAAATCTATCCACTCAATAAAAATTATTTCAGAGAAATCATACTCCATGGTAAGTTGTTCTTGTAGAATGTTGAACGACTACCCCTAACTAAAATCTATCCACTCAACAAAAATTATTTCACACCACAGACTCATCTTGGTCAGGATCGATTTGAAATCTATCATGGTTTCAGAGAAATCATACTCCATGGTTCCTTGTTCTTGTAGAATGTTGAACGTCTATCCCAACTAAAATCTATCCACTCAACAAAAATTATTTCAGAGAAATCATACTCCGTGGTTCGTTGTTCTTGTAGAATGTTGAACGACTACCCCAACTAAAATCTATCCACTCAACAAAAATTATTTCAGAGAAATCATAGTCCATGGTAAGTTGTTCTTGTAGAATGTTGAACGACTACCCCAACTAAAATCTATCCACTCAAGAAAAATTATTTCAGAGAAATCATACTCCATGGTTCGTTGTTTTTGTAGAATGTTGAACGGCTATCCCAACTAAAATCTATCCACTCAACAAAAATTATTTCAGAGAAATCATACTCCATGGTAAGTTGTTCTTGTAGAATGCTGAACGACTACCCCAACTAAAAGCTATCCACTCAACAAAAATTATTTCACACCACAGACTCATCTTGGTCAGAATCGATTTGAAATCTATCATGGTTTCAGAGAAATCATAGTCCATGGTAAGTTGTTCTTGTAGACTGTTGAACGACTACCCCAACTAAAATCTATCCACTCAACAAAAATTATTTCACACCACAGACTCATCTTGGTCAGGATCGATTTGAAATCTGTCATGGTTTCAGAGAAATCATAGTCGATGGTAAGTTGTTCTTGTAGAATGTTCAACGACTACCCCAACTAAAATCTATCCACACAACAAAAATTATTTCAGAGAAATCATACTCCGTGGTAAGTTGTTCTTGTAGAATGTTGAACGACTACCCCAACTAAAATCTATCCACTCAACAAAAATTATTTCAGAGAAATCATACTCCATGGTAAGTTGTTCTTGTAGAATGTTGAACGACTACCCCAACTAAAATCTATCCACTCAACAAAAATTATTTCACACCACAGACTCATCTTGGTCAGGATCGATTTGAAATCTATCATGTTTTCAGAGAAATCATACTCCATGGTAAGTTGTTCTTGTAGAATGTTGAACGACTACCCCAACTAAAATCTATCCACTCAACAAAAATTATTTCACACCACAGACTCATCTTGGTCAGGATCGATTTGAAATCTATCATGGTTTCAGAGAAATCATACTCCATGGTAAGTTGTTCTTGTAGAATGTTGAACGACTATCCCAACTAAAATCTATCCACTCAATAAAAATTATTTCAGAGAAATCATACTCCATGGTAAGTTGTTCTTGTAGAATGTTGAACGACTACCCCAACTAAAATCTATCCACTCAACAAAAATTATTTCACACCACAGACTCATATTGGTCAGGATCGATTTGAAATCTATCATGGTTTCAGAGAAATCACAGTCCATGGTAAGTTGTTCTTGTAGAATGTTGAACGACTACCCCTAACTAAAATCTATCCACTCAACAAAAATTATTTCACACCACAGACTCATCTTGGTCAGGATCGATTTGAAATCTATCATGGTTTCAGAGAAATCATACTCCATGGTTCGTTGTTCTTGTAGAATGTTGAACGTCTATCCCAACTAAAATCTATCCACTCAACAAAAATTATTTCAGAGAAATCATACTATATGGTAAGTTGTTCTTGTAGAATGTTGAACGACTACCCCAACTAAAATCTATCCACTCAACAAAAATTATTTCAGAGAAATCATACTCCATGGTAAGTTGTTCTTGTAGAATGTTGAACGACTACCCCAACTAAAATCTATCCACTCAACAAAAATTATTTCAGAGAAATCATACTCCGTGGTTCGTTGTTCTTGTAGAATGTTGAACGGCTATCCCAACTAAAATCTATCCACTCAACAAAAATTATTTCAGAGAAATCATACTCCATGGTAAGTTGTTCTTGCAGAATGTTGAACGACTACCCCAACTAAAAGCTATCCACTCAGCAAAAATTATTTCACACCACAGACTCATCTTGGTCAGAATCGATTTGAAATCTATCATGGTTTCAGAGAAATCATAGTCCATGGTAAGTTGTTCTTGTAGAATGTTGAACGACTACCCCAACTAAAATCTATCCACTCAACAAAAATTATTTCAGAGAAATCATACTCCATGGTAAGTTGTTCTTGTAGAATGTTGAACGACTACACCAACTAAAATCCATCCACTCAAGAAAAATTATTTCACACCACAGACTCATCTTGGTCAGGATCGATTTGAAATCTGTCATGGTTTCAGAGAAATCATAGTCCATGGTAAGTTGTTCTTGTAGAATGTAGAACGACTATCCCAACTAAAATCTATCCACTCAACAAAAATTATTTCAGAGAAATCATACTCCATGTTAAGTTGTTCTTGTAGAATGTTGAACGACTACCCCAACTAAAATCTATCCACTCAACAAAAATTATTTCAGAGAAATCATACTCCATGTTAAGTTGTTCTTGTAGAATGTTGAACGACTACCCCAACTAAAAGCTATCCATTCAACAAAAATTATTTCACACCACAGACTCATCTTGGTCAGGATCGATTTGAAATCTATCATGGTTTCAGAGAAATCATCCTCCATGGTTCGTTGTTCTTGTAGAATGTTGAACGACTACCCCAACTAAAATCTATCCACTCAACAAAAATTATTTCACACCACAGACTCATCTTGGTCAGGATCGATTTGAAATCTATCATGGTTTCAGAGAAATCATAGTCCATGGTAAGTTATTCTTGTAGAATGTTGAACGACTACCCCAACTAAAATCTATCCACTCAACAAAAATTATTTCAGAGAAATCATACTCCATGGTAAGTTGTTCTTGTAGAATGTTGAACGACTACCCCAACTAAAATCTATCCACTCAACAAAAATTATTTCACACCACAGACTCATCTTGGTCAGGATCGATTTGAAATCTATCATGGTTTCAGAGAAATCATAGTCGATGGTAAGTTGTTCTTGTAGAATGTTCAACGACTACCCCAACTAAAATCTATCCACTCAACAAAAATTATTTCAGAGAGATCATACTCCATGGTTCGTTGTTCTTGTAGAATGTTGAACGACTACCCCAACTAAAATCTATCCACACAACAAAAATTATTTCAGAGAAATCATACTCCATGGTAAGTTGTTCTTGTAGAATGTTGAACGACTACCCCAACTAAAATCTATCCACTCAACAAAAATTATTTCAGAGAAATCATACTCCATGGTAAGTTGTTCTTGTAGAATGTTGAACGACTACCCCAACTAAAATCTATCCACTCAACAAAAATTATTTCAGAGAAATCATACTCCATGGTAAGTTGTTCTTGTAGAATGTTGAACGACTACCCCAACTAAAATCTATCCACTCAACAAAAATTATTTCAGAGAAATCATACTCCATGGTTCGTTGTTCTTGTAGAATGTTGAACGGCTATCCCAACTAAAATCTATCCACTCAACAAAAATTATTTCAGAGAAATCATACTCCATGGTAAGTTGTTCTTGCAGAATGTTGAACGACTACCCCAACTAAAAGCTATCCACTCAACAAAAATTATTTCACACCACAGACTCATCTTGGTCAGAATCGATTTGAAATCTATCATGGTTTCAGAGAAATCATAGTCCATGGTAAGTTGTTCTTGTAGAATGTTGAACGACTACCCCAACTAAAATCTATCCACTCAACAAAAATTATTTCAGAGAAATCATACTCCATGGTTCGTTGTTCTTGTAGAATGTTGAACGACTACACTCAACAAAAATTATTTCACACCACAGACTCATCTTGGTCAGGATCGATTTGAAATCTGTCATGGTTTCAGAGAAATCATAGTCCATGGTAAGTTGTTCTTGTAGAATGTAGAACGACTATCCCAACTAAAATCTATCCAATCAACAAAAATTATTTCAGAGAAATCATACTCCATGTTAAGTTGTTCTTGTAGAATGTTGAACGACTACCCCAACTAAAATCTATCCACTCAACAAAAATTATTTCAGAGAAATCATACTCCATGTTAAGTTGTTCTTGTAGAATGTTGAACGACTACCCCAACTAAAAGCTATCCATTCAACAAAAATTATTTCACACCACAGACTCATCTTGGTCAGGATCGATTTGAAATCTATCATGGTTTCAGAGAAATCATAGTCCATGGTAAGTTATTCTTGTAGAATGTTGAACGACTACCCCAACTAAAATCTATCCACTCAACAAAAATTATTTCAGAGAAATCATACTCCATGGTAAGTTGTTCTTGTAGAATGTTGAACGACTACCCCAACTAAAATCTATCCACTCAACAAAAATTATTTCAGAGAAATCATACTCCATGGTAAGTTGTTCTTGTAGAATGTTGAACGACTACCCCAACTAAAATCTATCCACTCAACAAAAATTATTTCACACCACAGACTCATCTTGGTCAGGATCGATTTGAAATCTATCATGGTTTCAGAGAAATCATACTCCATGGTAAGTTGTTCTTGTAGAATGTTGAACGAATATCCCAACTAAAATCTATCCACTCAACAAAAATTATTTCAGAGAAATCATACTCCATGATAAGTTGTTCTTGTAGAATGTTGAACGACTACCCCAACTAAAATCTATCCACTCAACAAAAATTATTTCAGAGAAATCATACTCCATGGTAAGTTGTTCTTGTAGAATGTTGAACGATTATCCCAACTAAAATCTATCCACTCAACAAAAATTATTTCAGAGAAATCATACTCCATTTTAAATTGTTCTTGTAGAATGTTGATCGACTACCCCAACTAAAATCTATCAACTCAACAAAAATTATTTCAGAGAAATCATACTCCATGGTAAGTTGTTCTTGTAGAATGTTGAACGACTACCCCAACTAAAATCTATCCACTCAACAAAAATTATTTCAGAGAAATCATACTCCATGGTTCGTTGTTCTTGTAGAATGTTGAACGACTACCCCAACTAAAATCTATCCACTCAACAAAAATTATTTCACACCACAGACTCATCTTGGTCAGGATCGATTTGAAATCTCTCATGGTTTCAGAGAAATCATACTCCATGGTTCGTTGTTCTTGTAGAATGTTGAACGTCTATCCCAACTAAAATCTATCCACTCAACAAAAATTATTTCAGAGAGATCATACTCCATGGTTCGTTGTTCTTGTAGAATGTTGAACGACTACCCCAACTAAAATCTATCCACTCAACAAAAATTATTTCACACCACAGACTCATCTTGGTCAGGATCGATTTGAAATCTATCATGGTTTCAGAGAAATCATAGCCCATGGTAAGTTGTTCTTGTAGAATGTTGAACGACTACCCCTAACTAAAATCTATCCACTCAACAAAAATTATTTCACACCACAGACTCATCTTGGTCAGGATCGATTTGAAATCTATCATGGTTTCAGAGAAATCATACTCCATGGTTCGTTGTTCTTGTAGAATGTTGAACGTCTATCCCAACTAAAATCTATCCACTCAAATCATACTCCATGTTAAGTTGTTCTTGTAGAATGTTGAACGACTACCCCAACTAAAAGCTATCCATTCAACAAAAATTATTTCACACCACAGACTCATCTTGGTCAGGATCGATTTGAAATCTATCATGGTTTCAGAGAAATCATAGTCCATGGTAAGTTATTCTTGTAGAATGTTGAACGACTACCCCAACTAAAATCTATCCACTCAACAAAAATTATTTCAGAGAAATCATACTCCATGGTAAGTTGTTCTTGTAGAATGTTGAACGACTACCCCAACTAAAATCTATCCACTCAACAAAAATTATTTCACACCACAGACTCATCTTGGTCAGGATCGATTTGAAATCTATCATGGTTTCAGAGAAATCATACTCCAGGTAAGTTGTTCTTGTAGAATGTTGAACGACTATCCCAACTAAAATCTATCCACTCAACAAAAATTATTTCAGAGAAATCATACTCCATGGTTCGTTGTTCTTGTAGAATGTTGAACGACTACCCCAACTAAAAGCTATCCACTCAACAAAAATTATTTCACACCACAGACTCATCTTGGTCAGGATCGATTTGAAATCTACCATGGTTTCAGAGAAATCATAGTCCATGGTAAGTTGATCTTGTAGAATGTTCAACGACTACCCCAACTAAAATCTATCCACTCAACAAAAATTATTTCAGAGAAATCATACTCCATGTTAAGTTGTTCTTGTAGAATGTTGAACGACTACCCCAACTAAAATCTATCCACTCAACAAAAATTATTTCACACCACAGACTCATCTTGGTCAGGATCGATTTGAAATCTATCATGGTTTCAGAGAAATCATACTCCATGGTTCGTTGTTCTTGTAGAATGTTGAACGTCTATCCCAACTAAAATCTATCCACTCAACAAAAATTATTTCAGAGAAATCATACTCCATGGTTAGTTGTTCTTGTAGAATGTTGAACGACTACCCCAACTAAAATCTATCCACTCAACAAAAATTATTTCAGAGAAATCATACTCCATGGTAAGTTGTTCTTGTAGAGTGCTGAACGACTACCCCAACTAAAATCTATCCACTCAACAAAAATTATTTCAGAGAAATCATACTCCATGGTAAGTTGTTCTTGTAGAATGTTGAACGACTATCCCAACTAAAATCTATCCACTCAACAAAAATTATTTCAGAGAAATCATACTCCATGTTAAGTTGTTCTTGTAGAATGTTGAACGACTACCCCAACTAAAATCTATCCACTCAACAAAAATTATTTCAGAGAAATCATACTCCATGTTAAGTTGTTCTTGTAGAATGTTGAACGACTACCCCAACTAAAAGCTATCCATTCAACAAAAATTATTTCACACCACAGACTCATCTTGGTCAGGATCGATTTGAAATCTATCATGGTTTCAGAGAAATCATAGTCCATGGTAAGTTATTCTTGTAGAATGTTGAACGACTACCCCAACTAAAATCTATCCACTCAACAAAAATTATTTCAGAGAAATCATACTCCATGGTAAGTTGTTCTTGTAGAATGTTGAACGACTACCCCAACTAAAATCTATCCACTCAACAAAAATTATTTCACACCACAGACTCATCTTGGTCAGGATCGATTTGAAATCTATCATGGTTTCAGAGAAATCATACTCCATGGTAAGTTGTTCTTGTAGAATGTTGAACGACTACCCCAACTAAAATCTATCCACTCAACAAAAATTATTTCAGAGAAATCATACTCCATGGTTCGTTGTTCTTGTAGAATGTTGAACGACTACCCCAACTAAAATCTATCCACTCAAAAAAAATTATTTCACACCACAGACTCATCTTGGTCAGGATCGACTTGAAATCTATCATGGTTTCAGAGAAATCATACTCCATGGTAAGTTGTTCTTGTAGAATGTTGAACGAATATCCCAACTAAAATCTATCCACTCAACAAAAATTATTTCAGAGAAATCATACTCCATGATAAGTTGTTCTTGTAGAATGTTGAACGACTACCCCAACTAAAATCTATCCACTCAACAAAAATTATTTCACACCACAGACTCATCTTGGTCAGGATCGATTTGAAATCTATCATGGTTTCAGATAAATCATAGTCCATGGTAAGTTGTTCTTGTAGAATGTTGAACGACTACCCCTAACTAAAATCTATCCACTCAACAAAAATTATTTCAGAGAAATCATACTCCATGGTAAGTTGTTCTTGTAGAACGTTGAACGACTACCCCAACTAAAATCTATCCACTCAACAAAAATTATTTCAGAGAAATCATACTCCATGGTAAGTTGTTCTTGTAGAATGTTGAACGACTACCCCAACTAAAATCTATCCACTCAACAAAAATTATTTCAGAGAAATCATACTCCATGGTTCGTAGTTCTTGTAGAATGTTGAACGACTATCCCAACTAAAATCTATCCACTCAACAAAAATTATTTCAGAGAAATCATACTCCATGATAAGTTGTTCTTGTAGAATGTTGAACGACTACCCCAACTAAAAGCTATCCACTCAACAAAAATTATTTCACACCACAGACTCATCTTGGTCAGGATCGATTTGAAATCTACCATGGTTTCAGAGAAATCATAGTCCATGGTAAGTTGATCTTGTAGAATGTTCAACGACTACCCCAACTAAAATCTATCCACTCAACAAAAATTATTTCAGAGAAATCATACTCCATGTTAAGTTGTTCTTGTAGAATGTTGAACGACTACCCCAACTAAAATCTATCCACTCAACAAAAATTATTTCACACCACAGACTCATCTTGGTCAGGATCGATTTGAAATCTATCATGGTTTCAGAGAAATCATACTCCATGGTTCGTTGTTCTTGTAGAATGTTGAACGTCTATCCCAACTAAAATCTATCCACTCAACAAAAATTATTTCAGAGAAATCATACTCCATGGTAAGTTGTTCTTGTAGAATGTTGAACGACTACCCCAACTAAAATCTATCCACTCAACAAAAATTATTTCAGAGAAATCATACTCCATGGTAAGTTGTTCTTGTAGAATGTTGAACGACTACCCCAACTAAAATCTATCCACTCAACAAAAATTATTTCAGAGAAATCATACTCCATTATAAGTTGTTCTTGTAGAATGTTGAACGACTACCCCAACTAAAATCTATCCACTCAACAAAAATTATTTCAGAGAAATCATACTCCATGGTTCGTAGTTCTTGTAGAATGTTGAACGACTATCCCAACTAAAATCTATCCACTCAACAAAAATTATTTCAGAGAAATCATACTCCATGTTAAGTTGTTCTTGTAGAATGTTGAACGACTACCCCAACTAAAATCTATCCACTCAACAAAAATTATTTCACACCACAGACTCATCTTGGTCAGGATCGATTTGAAATCTGTCATGGTTTCAGAGAAATCATAGTCCATGGTAAGTTGTTCTTGTAGAATGTAGAACGACTATCCCAACTAAAATCTATCCACTCAACAAAAATTATTTCAGAGAAATCATACTCCATGTTAAGTTGTTCTTGTAGAATGTTGAACGACTACCCCAACTAAAATCTATCCACTCAACAAAAATTATTTCACACCACAGACTCATCTTGGTCAGGATCGATTTGAAATCTATCATGGTTTCAGAGAAATCATACTCCATGGTTCGTTGTTCTTGTAGAATGTTGAACGTCTATCCCAACTAAAATCTATCCACTCAACAAAAATTATTTCAGAGAAATCATACTCCATGGTAAGTTGTTCTTGTAGAATGTTGAACGACTACCCCAACTAAAATCTATCCACTCAACAAAAATTATTTCAGAGAAATCATACTCCATGGTTCGTTGTTCTTGTAGAATGTTGAACGACTACCCCAACTAAAACCTATCCACTCAACAAAAATTATTTCACACCACAGACTCATCTTGGTCAGGATCGATTTGAAATCTGTCATGGTTTCAGAGAAATCATAGTCCATGGTAAGTTGTTCTTGTAGAATGTAGAACGACTATCCCAACTAAAATCTATCCACTCAACAAAAATTATTTCAGAGAAATAATACTCCATGTTAAGTTGTTCTTGTAGAATGTTGAACGACTACCCCAACTAAAATCTATCCACTCAACAAAAATTATTTCAGAGAAATCATACTCCATGTTAAGTTGTTCTTGTAGAATGTTGAACGACAACCCCAACTAAAAGCTATCCATTCAACAAAAATTATTTCACACCACAGACTCATCTTGGTCAGGATCGATTTGAAATCTATCATGGTTTCAGAGAAATCATAGTCCATGGTAAGTTATTCTTGTAGAATGTTGAACGACTACCCCAACTAAAATCTATCCACTCAACAAAAATTATTTCAGAGAAATCATACTCCATGGTAAGTTGTTCTTGTAGAATGTTGAACGACTACCCCAACTAAAATCTATCCACTCAACAAAAATTATTTCACACCACAGACTCATCTTGGTCAGGATCGATTTGAAATCTATCATGGTTTCAGAGAAATCATACTCCATGGTAAGTTGTTCTTGTAGAATGTTGAACGAATATCCCAACTAAAATCTATCCACTCAACAAAAATTATTTCAGAGAAATCATACTCCATGATAAGTTGTTCTTGTAGAATGTTGAACGACTACCCCAACTAAAATCTATCCACTCAACAAAAATTATTTCACACCACAGACTCATCTTGGTCAGGATCGATTTGAAATCTATCATGGTTTCAGAGAAATCATTGTCCATGGTAAGTTGTTCTTGTAGAATGTTGAACGACTACCCCTAACTAAAATCTATCCACTCAACAAAAATTATTTCAGAGAAATCATACTCCATGGTAAGTTGTTCTTGTAGAATGTTGAACGACTACCCCAACTAAAATCTATCCACTCAACAAAAATTATTTCAGAGAAATCATACTCCATGGTTCGTTCTTCTTGTAGAATGTTGAACGACTACCCCAACTAAAATCTATCCACTCAACAAAAATTATTTCAGAGAAATCATACTCCATGGTTCGTAGTTCTTGTAGAATGTTGAACGACTATCCCAACTAAAATCTATCCACTCAACAAAAATTATTTCAGAGAAATCATACTCCATGGTAAGTTGTTCTTGTAGAATGTTGAACGACTACCCCAACTAAAAGCTATCCACTCAACAAAAATTATTTCACACCACAGACTCATCTTGGTCAGGATCGATTTGAAATCTACCATGGTTTCAGAGAAATCATAGTCCATGGTAAGTTGATCTTGTAGAATGTTCAACGACTACCCCAACTAAAATCTATCCACTCAACAAAAATTATTTCAGAGAAATCATACTCCATGTTAAGTTGTTCTTGTAGAATGTTGAACGACTACCCCAACTAAAAGCTATCCATTCAACAAAAAATATTTCACACCACAGACTCATCTTGGTCAGGATCGATTTGAAATCTATCATGGTTTCAGAGAAATCATAGTCCATGGTAAGTTATTCTTGTAGAATGTTGAACGACTACCCCAACTAAAATCTATCCACTCAACAAAAATTATTTCAGAGAAATCATACTCCATGGTAAGTTGTTCTTGTAGAATGTTGAACGACTACCCCAACTAAAATCTATCCACTCAACAAAAATTATTTCAGAGAAATCATACTCCATGGTAAGTTGTTCTTGTAGAATGTTGAACGACTACCCCAACTAAAATCTATCCACTCAACAAAAATTATTTCACACCACAGACTCATCTTGGTCAGGATCGATTTGAAATCTATCATGGTTTCAGAGAAATCATACTCCATTATAAGTTGTTCTTGTAGAATGTTGAACGAATATCCCAACTAAAATCTATCCACTCAACAAAAATTATTTCAGAGAAATCATACTCCATGATAAGTTGTTCTTGTAGAATGTTGAACGACTACCCCAACTAAAATCTATCCACTCAACAAAAATTATTTCAGAGAAATCATACTCCATGGTAAGTTGTTCTTGTAGAATGTTGAACGACTATCCCAACTAAAATCTATCCACTCAACAAAAATTATTTCAGAGAAATCATACTCCATGGTAAATTGTTCTTGTAGAATGTTGATCGACTACCCCAACTAAAATCTATCAACTCAACAAAAATTATTTCAGAGAAATCATACTCCATGTTAAGTTGTTCTTGTAGAATGTTGAACGACTACCCCAACTAAAATCTATCCACTCAACAAAAATTATTTCAGAGTAATCATACTCCATGTTAAGTTGTTCTTGTAGAATGTTGAACGACAACCCCAACTAAAAGCTATCCATTCAACAAAAATTATTTCACACCACAGACTCATCTTGGTCAGGATCGATTTGAAATCTATCATGGTTTCAGAGAAATCATAGTCCATGGTAAGTTATTCTTGTAGAATGTTGAACGACTACCCCAACTAAAATCTATCCACTCAACAAAAATTATTTCAGAGAAATCATACTCCATGGTAAGTTGTTCTTGTAGAATGTTGAACGACTACCCCAACTAAAATCTATCCACTCAACAAAAATTATTTCACACCACAGACTCATCTTGGTCAGGATCGATTTGAAATCTATCATGGTTTCAGAGAAATCATACTCCATGGTAAGTTGTTCTTGTAGAATGTTGAACGAATATCCCAACTAAAATCTATCCACTCAACAAAAATTATTTCAGAGAAATCATACTCCATGATAAGTTGTTCTTGTAGAATGTTGAACGACTACCCCAACTAAAATCTATCCACTCAACAAAAATTATTTCACACCACAGACTCATCTTGGTCAGGATCGATTTGAAATCTATCATGGTTTCAGAGAAATCATTGTCCATGGTAAGTTGTTCTTGTAGAATGTTGAACGACTACCCCTAACTAAAATCTATCCACTCAACAAAAATTATTTCAGAGAAATCATACTCCATGGTAAGTTGTTCTTGTAGAATGTTGAACGACTACCCCAACTAAAATCTATCCACTCAACAAAAATTATTTCAGAGAAATCATACTCCATGGTTCGTTCTTCTTGTAGAATGTTGAACGACTACCCCAACTAAAATCTATCCACTCAACAAAAATTATTTCAGAGAAATCATACTCCATGGTTCGCAGTTCTTGTAGAATGTTGAACGACTATCCCAACTAAAATCTATCCACTCAACAAAAATTATTTCAGAGAAATCATACTCCATGGTAAGTTGTTCTTGTAGAATGTTGAACGACTACCCCAACTAAAAGCTATCCACTCAACAAAAATTATTTCACACCACAGACTCATCTTGGTCAGGATCGATTTGAAATCTACCATGGTTTCAGAGAAATCATAGTCCATGGTAAGTTGATCTTGTAGAATGTTCAACGACTACCCCAACTAAAATCTATCCACTCAACAAAAATTATTTCAGAGAAATCATACTCCATGTTAAGTTGTTCTTGTAGAATGTTGAACGACTACCCCAACTAAAAGCTATCCATTCAACAAAAATTATTTCACACCACAGACTCATCTTGGTCAGGATCGATTTGAAATCTATCATGGTTTCAGAGAAATCATAGTCCATGGTAAGTTATTCTTGTAGAATGTTGAACGACTACCCCAACTAAAATCTATCCACTCAACAAAAATTATTTCAGAGAAATCATACTCCATGGTAAGTTGTTCTTGTAGAATGTTGAACGACTACCCCAACTAAAATCTATCCACTCAACAAAAATTATTTCAGAGAAATCATACTCCATGGTAAGTTGTTCTTGTAGAATGTTGAACGACTACCCCAACTAAAATCTATCCACTCAACAAAAATTATTTCACACCACAGACTCATCTTGGTCAGGATCGATTTGAAATCTATCATGGTTTCAGAGAAATCATACTCCATTATAAGTTGTTCTTGTAGAATGTTGAACGAATATCCCAACTAAAATCTATCCACTCAACAAAAATTATTTCAGAGAAATCATACTCCATGATAAGTTGTTCTTGTAGAATGTTGAACGACTACCCCAACTAAAATCTATCCACTCAACAAAAATTATTTCAGAGAAATCATACTCCATGGTAAGTTGTTCTTGTAGAATGTTGAACGACTACCCCAACTAAAATCTATCCACTCAACAAAAATTATTTCACACCACAGACTCATCTTGGTCAGGATCGATTTGAAATCTATCATGGTTTCAGAGAAATCATACTCCATTATAAGTTGTTCTTGTAGAATGTTGAACGAATATCCCAACTAAAATCTATCCACTCAACAAAAATTATTTCAGAGAAATCATACTCCATGATAAGTTGTTCTTGTAGAATGTTGAACGACTACCCCAACTAAAATCTATCCACTCAACAAAAATTATTTCAGAGAAATCATACTCCATGGTAAGTTGTTCTTGTAGAATGTTGAACGACTATCCCAACTAAAATCTATCCACTCAACAAAAATTATTTCAGAGAAATCATACTCCATGGTAAATTGTTCTTGTAGAATGTTGATCGACTACCCCAACTAAAATCTATCAACTCAACAAAAATTATTTCAGAGAAATCATACTCCATGTTAAGTTGTTCTTGTAGAATGTTGAACGACTACCCCAACTAAAATCTATCCACTCAACAAAAATTATTTCAGAGTAATCATACTCCATGTTAAGTTGTTCTTGTAGAATGTTGAACGACAACCCCAACTAAAAGCTATCCATTCAACAAAAATTATTTCACACCACAGACTCATCTTGGTCAGGATCGATTTGAAATCTATCATGGTTTCAGAGAAATCATAGTCCATGGTAAGTTATTCTTGTAGAATGTTGAACGACTACCCCAACTAAAATCTATCCACTCAACAAAAATTATTTCAGAGAAATCATACTCCATGGTAAGTTGTTCTTGTAGAATGTTGAACGACTACCCCAACTAAAATCTATCCACTCAACAAAAATTATTTCACGCCACAGACTCATCTTGGTCAGGATCGATTTGAAATCTATCATGGTTTCAGAGAAATCATACTCCATGGTAAGTTGTTCTTGTAGAATGTTGAACGAATATCCCAACTAAAATCTATCCACTCAACAAAAATTATTTCAGAGAAATCATACTCCATGATAAGTTGTTCTTGTAGAATGTTGAACGACTACCCCAACTGAAATCTATCCACTCAACAAAAATTATTTCACACCACAGACTCATCTTGGTCAGGATCGATTTGAAATCTATCATGGTTTCAGAGAAATCATTGTCCATGGTAAGTTGTTCTTGTAGAATGTTGAACGACTACCCCTAACTAAAATCTATCCACTCAACAAAAATTATTTCAGAGAAATCATACTCCATGGTAAGTTGTTCTTGTAGAATGTTGAACGACTACCCCAACTAAAATCTATCCACTCAACAAAAATTATTTCAGAGAAATCATACTCCATGGTTCGTTCTTCTTGTAGAATGTTGAACGACTACCCCAACTAAAATCTATCCACTCAACAAAAATTATTTCAGAGAAATCATACTCCATGGTTCGTAGTTCTTGTAGAATGTTGAACGACTATCCCAACTAAAATCTATCCACTCAACAAAAATTATTTCAGAGAAATCATACTCCATGGTAAGTTGTTCTTGTAGAATGTTGAACGACTACCCCAACTAAAAGCTATCCACTCAACAAAAATTATTTCACACCACAGACTCATCTTGGTCAGGATCGATTTGAAATCTACCATGGTTTCAGAGAAATCATAGTCCATGGTAAGTTGATCTTGTAGAATGTTCAACGACTACCCCAACTAAAATCTATCCACTCAACAAAAATTATTTCAGAGAAATCATACTCCATGTTAAGTTGTTCTTGTAGAATGTTGAACGACTACCCCAACTAAAAGCTATCCATTCAACAAAAATTATTTCACACCACAGACTCATCTTGGTCAGGATCGATTTGAAATCTATCATGGTTTCAGAGAAATCATAGTCCATGGTAAGTTATTCTTGTAGAATGTTGAACGACTACCCCAACTAAAATCTATCCACTCAACAAAAATTATTTCAGAGAAATCATACTCCATGGTAAGTTGTTCTTGTAGAATGTTGAACGACTACCCCAACTAAAATCTATCCACTCAACAAAAATTATTTCAGAGAAATCATACTCCATGGTAAGTTGTTCTTGTAGAATGTTGAACGACTACCCCAACTAAAATCTATCCACTCAACAAAAATTATTTCACACCACAGACTCATCTTGGTCAGGATCGATTTGAAATCTATCATGGTTTCAGAGAAATCATACTCCATTATAAGTTGTTCTTGTAGAATGTTGAACGAATATCCCAACTAAAATCTATCCACTCAACAAAAATTATTTCAGAGAAATCATACTCCATGATAAGTTGTTCTTGTAGAATGTTGAACGACTACCCCAACTAAAATCTATCCACTCAACAAAAATTATTTCAGAGAAATCATACTCCATGGTAAGTTGTTCTTGTAGAATGTTGAACGACTATCCCAACTAAAATCTATCCACTCAACAAAAATTATTTCAGAGAAATCATACTCCATGGTAAATTGTTCTTGTAGAATGTTGATCGACTACCCCAACTAAAATCTATCAACTCAACAAAAATTATTTCACAGAAATCATACTCCATGGTAAGTTGTTCTTGTAGAATGTTGAACGACTACCCCAACTAAAATCTATCCACTCAACAAAAATTATTTCAGAGAAATCATACTCCATGGTTCGTTGTTCTTGTAGAATGTTGAACGACTACCCCAACTAAAATCTATCCACTCAACAAAAATTATTTCACACCACAGACTCATCTTGGTCAGGATCGATTTGAAATCTATCATGGTTTCAGAGAAATCATACTCCATGGTTCGTTGTTCTTGTAGAATGTTGAACGTCTATCCCAACTAAAATCTATCCACTCAACAAAAATTATTTCAGAGAAATCATACTCCATGGTAAGTTGTTCTTGTAGAATGTTGAACGACTACCCCAACTAAAATCTATCCACTCAACAAAAATTATTTCACACCACAGACTCATCTTGGTCAGGATCGATTTGAAATCTATCATGGTTTCAGAGAAATCATACTCCATGGTTCGTTGTTCTTGTAGAATGTTGAACGTCTATCCCAACTAAAATCTATCCACTCAACAAAAATTATTTCAGAGAAATCATACTCCATGGTAAGTTGTTCTTGTAGAATGTTGAACGACTACCCCAACTAAAATCTATCCACTCAACAAAAATTATTTCAGAGAAATCATACTCCATGGTAAGTTGTTCTTGTAGAATGTTGAACGACTACCCCAACTAAAATCTATCCACTCAACAAAAATTATTTCAGAGAAATCATACTCCATGGTTCGTTGTTCTTGTAGAATGTTGAACGACTACCCCAACTAAAATCTATCCACTCAACAAAAATTATTTCACACCACAGACTCATCTTGGTCAGGATCGATTTGAAATCTGTCATGGTTTCAGAGAAATCATAGTCCATGGTAAGTTGTTCTTGTAGAATGTAGAACGACTATCCCAACTAAAATCTATCCACTCAACAAAAATTATTTCAGAGAAATCATACTCCATGTTAAGTTGTTCTTGTAGAATGTTGAACGACTACCCCAACTAAAATCTATCCACTCAACAAAAATTATTTCAGAGAAATCATACTCCATGTTAAGTTGTTCTTGTAGAATGTTGAACGACTACCCCAACTAAAAGCTATCCATTCAACAAAAATTATTTCACACCACAGACTCATCTTGGTCAGGATCGATTTGAAATCTATCATGCTTTCAGAGAAATCATAGTCCATGGTAAGTTATTCTTGTAGAATGTTGAACGACTACCCCGAATTAAAATCTATCCACTCAACAAAAATTATTTCAGAGAAATCATACTCCATGGTAAGTTGTTCTTGTAGAATGTTGAACGACTACCCCAACTAAAATCTATCCACTCAACAAAAATTATTTCACACCACAGACTCATCTTGGTCAGGATCGATTTGAAATCTATCATGGTTTCAGAGAAATCATACTCCATGATAAGTTGTTCTTGTAGAATGTTGAACGACTACCCCAACTAAAATCTATCCACTCAACAAAAATTATTTCAGAGAAATCATACTCCATGGTAAGTTGTTCTTGTAGAATGTTGAACGACTACCCCAACTAAAATCTATCCACTCAAAAAAAATTATTTCACACCACAGACTCATCTTGGTCAGGATCGATTTGAAATCTATCATGGTTTCAGAGAAATCATACTCCATGGTAAGTTGTTCTTGTAGAATGTTGAACGAATATCCCAACTAAAATCTATCCACTCAACAAAAATAATTTCAGAGAAATCATACTCCATGATAAGTTGTTCTTGTAGAATGTTGAACGACTACCCCAACTAAAATCTATCCACTCAACAAAAATTATTTCACACCACAGACTCATCTTGGTCAGGATCGATTTGAAATCTATCATGGTTTCAGAGAAATCATAGTCCATGGTAAGTTGTTCTTGTAGAATGTTGAACGACTACCCCTAACTAAAATCTATCCACTCAACAAAAATTATTTCAGAGAAATCATACTCCATGGTAAGTTGTTCTTGTAGAATGTTGAACGACTACCCCAACTAAAATCTATCCACTCAACAAAAATTATTTCAGAGAAATCATACTCAATGGTAAGTTGTTCTTGTAGAATGTTGAACGACTACCCCAACTAAAATCTATCCACTCAACAAAAATTATTTCAGAGAAATCATACTCCATGGTTCGTAGTTCTTGTAGAATGTTGAACGACTATCCCAACTAAAATCTATCCACTCAACAAAAATTATTTCAGAGAAATCATACTCCATGGTAAGTTGTTCTTGTAGAATGTTGAACGACTACCCCAACTAAAAGCTATCCACTCAACAAAAATTATTTCACACCACAGACTCATCTTGGTCAGGATCGATTTGAAATCTACCATGGTTTCAGAGAAATCATAGTCCATGGTAAGTTGATCTTGTAGAATGTTCAACGACTACCCCAACTAAAATCTATCCACTCAACAAAAATTATTTCAGAGAAATCATACTCCATGCTAAGTTGTTCTTGTAGAATGTTGAACGACTACCCCAACTAAAATCTATCCACTCAACAAAAATTATTTCACACCACAGACTCATCTTGCTCAGGATCGATTTGAAATCTATCATGGTTTCAGAGAAATCATAGTCCATGGTAAGTTGTTCTTGTAGAATGTAGAACGACTATCCCAACTAAAATCTATCCACTCAACAAAAATTATTTCAGAGAAATCATACTCCATGTTAAGTTGTTCTTGTAGAATGTTGAACGACTACCCCAACTAAAAGCTATCCACTCAACAAAAATTATTTCACACCACAGACTCATCTTGGTCAGGATCGATTTGAAATCTATCATGGTTTCAGAGAAATCATAGTCCATGGTAAGTTGTTCTTGTAGAATGTTGAACGACTACCCCAACTTAAATCTATCCACTCAACAAAAATTATTTCAGAGAAATCATACTCCATGGTAAGTTGTTCTTGTAGAATGTTGAACGACTACCCCAACTAAAATCTAACCACTCAACAAAAAATATTTCACACCACAGACTCATCTTGGTCAGGATCGATTTGAAATCTATCATGGTTTCAGAGAAATCATCCTCCATGGTTCGTTGTTCTTGTAGAATGTTGAACGACTACCCCAACTAAAATCTATCCACTCAACAAAAATTATTTCACACCACAGACTCATCTTGGTCAGGATCGATTTGAAATCTATCATGGTTTCAGAGAAATCATAGTCCATGGTAAGTTGTTCTTGTAGAATGTAGAACGACTATCCCAACTAAAATCTATCCACTCAACAAAAATTATTTCAGAGAAATCATACTCCATGTTAAGTTGTTCTTGTAGAATGTTGAACGACTACCCCAACTAAAATCTATCCACTCAACAAAAATTATTTCAGAGAAATCATACTCCATGTTAAGTTGTTCTTGTAGAATGTTGAACGACTACCCCAACTAAAAGCTATCCATTCAACAAAAATTATTTCACACCACAGACTCATCTTGGTCAGGATCGATTTGAAATCTATCATGGTTTCAGAGAAATCATAGTCCATGGTAAGTTATTCTTGTAGAATGTTGAACGACTACCCCAACTAAAATCTATCCACTCAACAAAAATTATTTCAGAGAAATCATACTCCATGGTAAGTTGTTCTTGTAGAATGTTGAACGACTACCCCAACTAAAATCTATCCACTCAACAAAAATTATTTCACACCACAGACTCATCTTGGTCAGGATCGATTTGAAATCTATCATGGTTTCAGAGAAATCATACTCCATGGTAAGTTGTTCTTGTAGAATGTTGAACGACTACCCCAACTAAAATCTATCCACTCAACAAAAATTATTTCAGAGAAATCATACTCCATGGTAAGTTGTTCTTGTAGAATGTTGAACGACTACCCCAACTAAAATCTATCCACTCAAAAAAAATTATTTCACACCACAGACTCATCTTGGTCAGGATCGATTTGAAATCTATCATGGTTTCAGAGAAATCATACTCCATGGTAAGTTGTTCTTGTAGAATGTTGAACGAATATCCCAACTAAAATCTATCCACTCAACAAAAATAATTTCAGAGAAATCATACTCCATGATAAGTTGTTCTTGTAGAATGTTGAACGACTACCCCAACTAAAATCTATCCACTCAACAAAAATTATTTCACACCACAGACTCATCTTGGTCAGGATCGATTTGAAATCTATCATGGTCCATGGTAAGTTGTTCTTGTAGAATGTTGAACGAATATCCCAACTAAAATCTATCCACTCAACAAAAATAATTTCAGAGAAATCATACTCCATGATAAGTTGTTCTTGTAGAATGTTGAACGACTACCCCTAACTAAAATCTATCCACTCAACAAAAATTATTTCAGAGAAATCATACTCCATGGTAAGTTGTTCTTGTAGAATGTTGAACGACTACCCCAACTAAAATCTATCCACTCAACAAAAATTATTTCAGAGAAATCATACTCCATGGTTCGTAGTTCTTGTAGAATGTTGAACGACTATCCCAACTAAAATCTATCCACTCAACAAAAATTATTTCAGAGAAATCATACTCCATGGTAAGTTGTTCTTGTAGAATGTTGAACGACTACCCCAACTAAAATCTATCCACTCAACAAAAATTATTTCACACCACAGACTCATCTTGGTCAGGATCGATTTGAAATCTATCATGGTTTCAGAGAAATCATAGTCCATGGTAAGTTGTTCTTGTAGAATGTAGAACGACTATCCCAACTAAAATCTATCCACTCAACAAAAATTATTTCAGAGAAATCATACTCCATGTTAAGTTGTTCTTGTAGAATGTTGAACGACTACCCCAACTAAAAGCTATCCACTCAACAAAAATTATTTCACACCACAGACTCATCTTGGTCAGGATCGATTTGAAATCTACCATGGTTTCAGAGAAATCATAGTCCATGGTAAGTTGATCTTGCAGAATGTTCAACGACTACCCCAACTAAAATCTATCCACTCAACAAAAATTATTTCAGAGAAATCATACTTTATGTTAAGTTGTTCTTGTAGAATATTGAACGACTACCCCAACTAAAATCTATCCACTCAACAAAAATTATTTCACACCACAGACTCATCTTGGTCAGGATCGATTTGAAATCTATCATGGTTTCAGAGAAATCATAGTCCATGGTAAGTTGTTCTTGTAGAATGTAGAACGACTATCCCAACTAAAATCTATCCACTCAACAAAAATTATTTCAGAGAAATCATACTCCATGTTAAGTTGTTCTTGTAGAATGTTGAACGACTACCCCAACTAAAAGCTATCCACTCAACAAAAATTATTTCACACCACAGACTCATCTTGGTCAGGATCGATTTGAAATCTATCATGGTTTCAGAGAAATCATAGTCCATGGTAAGTTGTTCTTGTAGAATGTTGAACGACTACCCCAACTTAAATCTATCCACTCAACAAAAATTATTTCAGAGAAATCATACTCCATGGTAAGTTGTTCTTGTAGAATGTTGAACGACTACCCCAACTAAAAGCTAACCACTCAACAAAAAGTATTTCACACCACAGACTCATCTTGGTCAGGATCGATTTGAAATCTATCATGGTTTCAGAGAAATCATCCTCCATGGTTCGTTGTTCTTGTAGAATGTTGAACGACTACCCCAACTAAAATCTATCCACTCAACAAAAATTATTTCACACCACAGACTCATCTTGGTCAGGATCGATTTGAAATCTATCATGGTTTCAGAGAAATCATAGTCCATGGTTCGTTGTTCTTGTAGAATGTTGAACGACTACCCCAACTAAAATCTATCCACTCAACAAAAATTATTTCACACCACAGACTCATCTTGGTCAGGATCGATTTGAAATCTATCATGGTTTCAGAGAAATCATCCTCCATGGTTCGTTGTTCTTGTAGAATGTTGAACGACTACCCCAACTAAAATCTATCCACTCAACAAAAATTATTTCACACCACAGACTCATCTTGGTCAGGATCGATTTGAAATCTATCATGGTTTCAGAGAAATCATAGTCCATATTAAGTTATTCTTGTAGAATGTTGAACGACTACCCCAACTAAAATCTATCCACTCAACAAAAATTATTTCAGAGAAATCATACTCCATGGTAAGTTGTTCTTGTAGAATGTTGAACGACTACCCCAACTAAAATCTATCCACTCAACAAAAATTATTTCACACCACAGACTCATCTTGGTCAGGATCGATTTGAAATCTATCATGGTTTCAGAGAAATCATACTCCATGGTAAGTTGTTCTTGTAGAATGTTGAACGACTACCCCAACTAAAATCTATCCACTCAACAAAAATTATTTCAGAGAAATCATACTCCATGGTAAGTTGTTCTTGTAGAATGTTGAACGACTACCCCAACTAAAATCTATCCACTCAACAAAAATTATTTCACACCACAGACTCATCTTGGTCAGGATCGATTTGAAATCTATCATGGTTTCAGAGAAATCATACTCCATGGTAAGTTGTTCTTGTAGAATGTTGAACGAATATCCCAACTAAAATCTATCCACTCAACAAAAATTATTTCAGAGAAATCATACTCCATGATAAGTTGTTCTTGTAGAATGTTGAACGACTACCCCAACTAAAATCTATCCACTCAACAAAAATTATTTCACACCACAGACTCATCTTGGTCAGGATCGATTTGAAATCTATCATGGTTTCAGAGAAATCATAGTCCATGGTAAGTTGTTCTTGTAGAATGTTGAACGACTACCCCTAACTAAAATCTATCCACTCAACAAAAATTATTTCACACCACAGACTCATCTTGGTCAGGATCGATTTGAAATCTATCATGGTTTCAGAGAAATCATACTCCATGGTTCGTTGTTCTTGTAGAATGTTGAACGTCTATCCCAACTAAAATCTATCCACTCAACAAAAATTATTTCAGAGAAATCATACTCCATGGTAAGTTGTTCTTGTAGAATGTTGAACGACTATCCCAACTAAAATCTATCCACTCAACAAAAATTATTTCAGAGAAATCATACTCCATGGTAAGTTGTTCTTGTAGAATGTTGAACGACTACCCCAACTAAAATCTATCCACTCAACAAAAATTATTTCAGAGAAATCATACTCCATGGTTCGTTGTTCTTGTAGAATGTTGAACGACTATCCCAACTAAAATCTATCCACTCAACAAAAATTATTTCAGAGAAATCATACTCCATGGTAAGTTGTTCTTGTAGAATATTGAACGACTACCCCAACTAAAAGCTATCCACTCAACAAAAATTATTTCACACCACAGACTCATCTTGGTCAGGATCGATTTGAAATCTACCATGGTTTCAGAGAAATCATAGTCCATGGTAAGTTGATCTTGTAGAATGTTCAACGACTACCCCAACTAAAATCTATCCACTCAACAAAAATTATTTCAGAGAAATCATACTCCATGTTAAGTTGTTCTTGTAGAATGTTGAACGACTACCCCAACTAAAATCTATCCACTCAACAAAAATTATTTCACACCACAGACTCATCTTGGTCAGGATCGATTTGAAATCTATCATGGTTTCAGAGAAATCATAGTCCATGGTAAGTTGTTCTTGTAGAATGTAGAACGACTATCCCAACTAAAATCTATCCACTCAACAAAAATTATTTCAGAGAAATCATACTCCATGTTAAGTTGTTCTTGTAGAATGTTGAACGACTACCCCAACTAAAAGCTATCCACTCAACAAAAATTATTTCACACCACAGACTCATCTTGGTCAGGATCGATTTGAAATCTATCATGGTTTCAGAGAAATCATAGTCCATGGTAAGTTGTTCTTGTAGAATGTTGAACGACTACCCCAACTTAAATCTATCCACTCAACAAAAATTATTTCAGAGAAATCATACTCCATGGTAAGTTGTTCTTGTAGAATGTTGAACGACTACCCCAACTAAAAGCTAACCACTCAACAAAAAATATTTCACACCACAGACTCATCTTGGTCAGGATCGATTTGAAATCTATCATGGTTTCAGAGAAATCATAGTCCATATTAAGTTGTTCTTGTAGAATGTTGAACGACTACCCCAACTAAAATCTATCCACTCAACACAAATTATTTCAGAGAAACCATAGTCCATGGTAAGTTGTTCTTGTAGAATGTTGAACGAATACCCCAACTAAAATCTATCCACTCAACAAAAATTATTTCACACCACAGACTCATCTTGGGCAGGATCGATTTGGAATCTATCATGGTTTCAGAGAAATCATAGTCCATGGTAAGTTGTTCTTGTAGAATGTTGAACGACTACCCCAACTAAAATCTATCCACTCAACAAAAATTATTTCAGAGAAATCATAGTCCATGGTAAGTTGTTCTTGTAGAATGTTGAACGACTACCCCAACTAAAATCTATCCACTCAACAAAAATTATTTCACACCACAGACTCATCTTGGTCAGGATCGATTTGAAATCTATCATGGTTTCAGAGAAATCATACTCCATGGTAAGTTGTTCTTGTAGAATGTTGAACGACTACCCCTAACTAAAATCTATCCACTCAACAAAAATTATTTCAGAGAAATCATACTCCATGGTAAGTTGTTCTTGTAGAATGTTGAACGACTACCCCAAGTAAAATCTATCCACTCAACAAAAATTATTTCAGAGAAATCATACTCCATGGTTCGTTGTTCTTGTAGAATGTTGAACGACTACCCCTAACTAAAATCTATCCACTCAACAAAAATGATTTCACACCACAGACTCACCTTGGTCAGGATCGATTTGAAATCTATCATGGTTTCAGAGAAATCATAGTCTATGGTAAGTTGTTCTTGTAGAATGTTGAACGACTACCCCAACTAAAATCTATTTACTCAACAAAAATTATTTAACACCACAGACTCATCTTGGTCAGGATCGATTTGAAATCTATCATGGTTTCAGAGAAATCATAGTCCATGGTAAGTTGTTCTTGTAAAATGTTGAACGACTATCCCAACTAAAATCTATCCACTCAACAAAAATTATTTCAGAGAAATCATACTCCATGTTAAGTTGTTCTTGTAGAATGTTGAACTACTACCCCAACTAAAATCTATCCACTCAACAAAAATTATTTCACACCACAGACTCATCTTGGTCAGGGTCGATTTGAAATCTATCATGGGTTCAGAGAAATCATACCTAATGGTTCGTTGTTCTTGTACAATGTTGAACGACTATCCCAACTAAAATCTATCCACTCAACAAAAATTATTTCAGAGAAATCATACTCCATGGTAAATTGTTCTTGTAGAATGTTGAACGACTACCCCAATTAAAATCTATCAACTCAACAAAAATTATTTCAGAGAAATCATACTCCGTGGTAAGTTGTTCTTGTAGAATGTTGAACGACTACCCCAACTAAAATCTATCCACTCAACAAGAATTATTTCAGAGAAATCATACTCCATGGTAAGTTGTTCTTGTAGAATGTTGAACGACTATCCCAACTAAAATCTATCAACTCAACAAAAATTATTTCAGAGAAATCATACTCCATGGTAAGTTGTTCTTGTAGAATGTTGAACGACTACCCCAACTAAAATCTATCCACTCAACAAAAATTATTTCAGAGAAATCATACCCCATGGTAAGTTGTTCTTGTAGAATGTTGAACGACTACCCCAACTAAAATCTATCCACTCAACAAAAATTATTTCACACCACAGACTCATCTTGGTCAGGATCGATTTGAAATCTATCATGGTTTCAGAGAAATCATACTCCATGGTAAGTTGTTCTTGTAGAATGTTGAACGACTACCCCAACTAAAATCTATCCACTCAACAAAAATTATTTCACACCACAGACTCATCTTGGTCAGGATCGATTTGAAATCTATCATGGTTTCAGAGAAATCATACTCCATGGTTCGTTGTTCTTGTAGAATGTTGAACGACTATCCCAACTAAAATCTATCCACTCAACAAGAATTATTTCAGAGAAATCATACTCCATGGTAAGTTGTTCTTGTAGAATGTTGAACGACTATCCCAACTAAAATCTATCAACTCAACAAAAATTATTTCAGAGAAATCATACTCCATGGTAAGTTGTTCTTGTAGAATGTTGAACGACTACCCCAACTAAAATCTATCCACTCAACAAAAATTATTTCAGAGAAATCATACTCCATGGTTCGTTGTTCTTGTAGAATGTTGAACGACTATCCCAACTAAAATCTATCAACTCAACAAAAATTATTTCAGAGAAATCATACTCCATGGTAAGTTGTTCTTGTAGAATGTTGAACGACTACCCCAACTAAAATCTATCCACTCAACAAAAATTATTTCAGAGAAATCATACTCCGTGGTAAGTTGTTCTTGTACAATGTTGAACGACTATCCCAACTAAAATCTATCAACTCAACAAAAATTATTTCAGAGAAATCATACTCCGTGGTAAGTTGTTCTTGTACAATTTTGAACGATTATCCCAACTAAAATCTATCCACTCAACAAAAATTATTTCAGAGAAATCATACTCCATGGTAAATTGTTCTTGTAGAATGTTGAACGACTACCCCAACTAAAATCTATCCACTCAACAAAAATTATTTCACACCACAGACTCATCTTGGTCAGGATCGATTTGAAATCTATCATGGTTTCAGAGAAATCATAGTCCATGGTAAGTTGTTCTTGTAGAATGTTGAACGACTACCTAAATTAAAATCTATCCACTCAACAAAAATTATTTCACACCACAGACTCATCTTGGTCAGGATCGATTTGAAATCTATCATGGTTTCAGAGAAATCATACTCCATGGTAAGTTGTTCTTGTAGAATGTTGAACGAGTACCCCAACTAAAATCTATCCACTCAACAAAAATTATTTCACACCACAGACTCATCTTGGTCAGGATCGATTTGAAATCTATCATGGTTTCAGAGAAATCATAGTCCATGGTAAGTTGTTCTTGTAGAATGTTGAACGACTACCCCAACTAAAATCTATCCACTCAACAAAAATTATTTCAGAGAAATCATACTCCATGGTAAGTTGTTCTTGTAGAATGTTGAACGACTATCCCAACTAAAATCTATCAACTCAACAAAAATTATTTCAGAGAAATCATACTCCATGGTAAGTTGTTCTTGTAGAATGTTGAACGACTACCCCAACTAAAATCTATCCACTCAACAAAAATTATTTCAGAGAAATCATACTCCATGGTAAGTTGTTCTTGTAGAATGTTGAACGACTACCCCAACTAAAATCTATCCACTCAACAAAAATTATTTCACACCACAGACTCATCTTGGTCAGGATCGATTTGAAATCTATCATGGTTTCAGAGAAATCATACTCCATGGTTCGTTGTTCTTGTACAATGTTGAACGACTACCCCAACTAAAATCTATCCACTCAACAAAAATTATTTCACACCACAGACTCATCTTGGTCAGGGTCGATTTGAAATCTATCATGGTTTCAGAGAAATCATACTTAGTGGTTCGTTGTTCTTGTACAATGTTGAACGACTATCCCAACTAAAATCTATCCACTCAACAAAAATTATTTCAGAGAAATCATACTCCATGGTAAATTGTTCTTGTAGAATGTTGAACGACTACCCCAACTAAAATCTATCAACTCAACAAAAATTATTTCAGAGAAATCATACTCCGTGGTAAGTTGTTCTTGTAGAATGTCGAACGACTACCCCAACTAAAATCTATCCACTCAACAAAAATTATTTCAGAGAAATCATAGTCCATGGTAAGTTGTTCTTGTAGAATGTTGAACGACTACCCCAACTAAAATCTGTCCACTCAACAAAAATTATTTCACACCACAGACTCATCTTGGTCAGGATCGATTTGAAATCAATCATGGTTTCAGCGAAATCATAGTCCATGGTAAGTTGTTCTTGTAGAATGTTGAACGAGTACCCCAACTAAAATCTATCCACTCAACAAAAATTATTTCACCCCACAGACTCATCTTGGTCAGGATCGATTTGAAATCTATCATGGTTTCAGAGAAATCATACTCCATGGTTCGTTGTTCTTGTAGAATGTTGAACGACTATCCCAACTAAAATCTATCCACTCAACAAACATTATTTCAGAGAAATCATACTCCATGGTAAGTTGTTCTTGTAGAATGTTGAACGACTATCCCAACTAAAATCTATCAACTCAACAAAAATTATTTCAGAGAAATCATACTCCATGGTAAGTTGTTCTTGTAGAATGTTGAACGACTACCCCAACTAAAATCTATCCACTCAACAAAAATTATTTCAGAGAAATCATACTCCATGGTAAGTTGTTCTTGTAGAATGTTGAACGACTACCCCAACTAAAATCTATCCACTCAACAAAAATTATTTCACACCACAGACTCATCTTGGTCAGGATCGATTTGAAATCTATCATGGTTTCAGAGAAATCATACTCCATGGTTCGTTGTTCTTGTACAATGTTGAACGACTATCCCAACTAAAATCTATCCACTCAACAAAAATTATTTCAGAGAAATCATACTCCATGGTAAATTGTTCTTGTAGAATGTTGAACGACTACCCCAACTAAAATCTATCCACTCAACAAAAATTATTTCACACCACAGACTCATCTTGGTCAGGATCGATTTGTAATCTATCATGGTTTCTGAGAAATCATACTCCATGGTAAGTTGTTCTTGTAGAATGTTGAACGACTACCCCAACTAAAATCTATCCACTCAACAAAAATTATTTCACACCACAGACTCATCTTGGTCAGGATCGATTTGAAATCTATCATGGTTTCAGAGAAATCATAGTCCATGGTAAGTTGTTCTTGTAGAATGTTGAACGACTATCCCAACTAAAATCTATCCACTCAACAAAAATTATTTCAGAGAAATCATACTCCATGGTAAGTTGTTCTTGTAGAATGTTGAACGACTACCCCAACTAAAATCTATCCACTCAACAAAAATTATTTCACACCACAGACTCATCCTGGTCAGGATCGATTTGAAATCTATCATGGTTTCAGAGAAATCATACTCCATGGTAAGTTGTTCTTGTAGAATGTTGAACGACTATCCCAACTAAAATCTATCCACTCAACAAAAATTATTTCAGAGAAATCATACTCCATGGTAAATTGTTCTTGTAGAATGTTGAACGACTACCCCAACTAAAATCTATCAACTCAACAAAAATTATTTCAGAGAAATCATACTCCGTGGTAAGTTGTTCTTGTAGAATGTCGAACGACTACCCCAACTAAAATCTATCCACTCAACATAAATTATTTCAGAGAAATCATAGTCCATGGTAAGTTGTTCTTGTAGAATGTTGAACGACTACCCCAACTAAAATCTATCCACTCAACAAAAATTATTTCACACCACAGACTCATCTTGGTCAGGATCGATTTGAAATCTATCATGGTTTCAGCGAAATCATAGTCCATGGTAAGTTGTTCTTGTAGAATGTTGAACGAGTACCCCAACTAAAATCTATCCACTCAACAAAAATTATTTCACACCACAGACTCATCTTGGTCAGGATCGATTTGAAATCTATCATGGTTTCAGAGAAATCATACTCCATGGTTCGTTGTTCTTGTAGAATGTTGAACGACTATCCCAACTAAAATCTATTGGATAGATTTTAGTTGGGATAGTCGTTCAACATTCCATGGACTATGATTTCGCTGAAACAAACATTATTTCAGAGAAATCATACTCCATGGTAAGTTGTTCTTGTAGAATGTTGAACGACTATCCCAACTAAAATCTATCAACTCAACAAAAATTATTTCAGAGAAATCATACTCCATGGTAAGTTGTTCTTGTAGAATGTTGAACGACTACCCCAACTAAAATCTATCCACTCAACAAAAATTATTTCAGAGAAATCATACTCCATGGTAAGTTGTTCTTGTAGAATGTTGAACGACTACCCCAACTAAAATCTATCCACTCAACAAAAATTATTTCACACCACAGACTCATCTTGGTCAGGATCGATTTGAAATCTATCATGGTTTCAGAGAAATCATACTCCATGGTTCGTTGTTCTTGTACAATGTTGAACGACTATCCCAACTAAAATCTATCCACTCAACAAAAATTATTTCAGAGAAATCATACTCCATGGTAAATTGTTCTTGTAGAATGTTGAACGACTACCCCAACTAAAATCTATCCACTCAACAAAAATTATTTCACACCACAGACTCATCTTGGTCAGGATCGATTTGTAATCTATCATGGTTTCTGAGAAATCATACTCCATGGTAAGTTGTTCTTGTAGAATGTTGAACGACTACCCCAACTAAAATCTATCCACTCAACAAAAATTATTTCACACCACAGACTCATCTTGGTCAGGATCGATTTGAAATCTATCATGGTTTCAGAGAAATCATAGTCCATGGTAAGTTGTTCTTGTAGAATGTTGAACGACTATCCCAACTAAAATCTATCCACTCAACAAAAATTATTTCAGAGAAATCATACTCCATGGTAAGTTGTTCTTGTAGAATGTTGAACGACTACCCCAACTAAAATCTATCCACTCAACAAAAATTATTTCACACCACAGACTCATCCTGGTCAGGATCGATTTGAAATCTATCATGGTTTCAGAGAAATCATACTCCATGGTAAGTTGTTCTTGTAGAATGTTGAACGACTATCCCAACTAAAATCTATCCACTCAACAAAAATTATTTCAGAGAAATCATACTCCATGGTAGGTTGTTCTTGTAGAATGTTGAACGACTACCCCAACTAAAATCTATCCACTCAACAAAAATTATTTCACACCACAGACTCATCTTGGTCAGGATCGATTTGAAATCTATCATGGTTTCAGAGAAATCATAGTCCATGGTAAGTTGTTCTTGTAGAATGTTGAACGACTACCCCAACTAAAATCTATCCACTCAACAAAAATTATTTCAGAGAAATCATACTCCATGGTAAGTTCTTCTTGTAGAATGTTGAACGACTACCCCAACTAAAATCTATCCACTCAACAAAAATTATTTCACACCACAGACTCATCTTGGTCAGGATCGATTTGAAATCTATCATGGTTTCAGAGAAATCATAGTCCATGGTAAGTTGTTCTTGTAGAATGTTGAACGACTACCCCAACTAAAATCTATCCACTCAACAAAAATTATTTCACACCACAGACTCATCTTGGTCAGGATCGATTTGAAATCTATCATGGTTTCAGAGAAATCATAGTCCATGGTTAGTTGTTCTTGTAGAATGTTGAACGACTACCCCAACTAAAATCTATCCACTCAACAAAAATTATTTCAGAGAAATCATACTCCATGGTAAGTTGTTCTTGTAGAATATTGAACGAATATCCCAACTAAAATCTATCCACTCAACAAAAATTATTTCAGAGAAATCATACTCCATGGTAAGTTGTTCTTGTAGAATGTTGAACGACTACCCCAACTAAAATCTATCCACTCAACAAAAATTATTTCACACCACAGACTCATCTTGGTCATAATCGATTTGAAATCTATCATGGTTTCAAAGAAATCATAGTCCATGGTAAGTTGTTCTTGTAGAATGTTGAACGACTACCCCAACTAAAATCTATCCACTCAACAAAAATTATTTCACACCACAGACTCATCTTGGTCAGGATCGATTTGAAATCTATCATGATTTCAGAGAAATCATAGTCCATGGTAAGTTGTTCTTGTAGAATGTTGAACGACTACCCCAACTAAAATCTATCCACTCAACAAAAATTAATTCAGAGAAATCATACTCCATGGTAAGTTGTTCTTGTAGAATGTTGAACGACTACCCCAACTAAATCTATCCACTCAACAAAACTTATTTCACACCACAGACTCATCTTGGTCAGGATCGATTTGAAATCTATCATGGTTTCAGAGAAATCATACTCCATGGTTCGTTGTTCTTGTAGAATGTTGAACGACTATCCCAACTAAAATCTATCCACTCAACAAAAATTATTTCAGAGAAATCATACTCCATGGTAAGTTCTTCTTGTAGAATGTTGAACGACTACCCCAGCTAAAATCTATAAACTCAACAAAAATTATTTCACACCACAGACTCATCTTGGTCAGGATCGATTTGAAATCTATCATGGTTTCAGAGAAATCATAGTCCATGGTAAGTTGTTCTTGTAGAATGTTGAACGACTACCCCAACTAAAATCTATCCACTCAACAAAAATTATTTCACACCACAGACTCATCTTGGTCAGGATCGATTTGAAATCTATCATGGTTTCAGAGAAATCATAGTCCATGGTAAGTTGTTCTTGTAGAATGATGAACGTCTACCCCAACTAAAATCTATCCACTCAACAAAAATTATTTCAGAGAAATCATACTCCATGGTAAGTTGTTCTTGTAGAATGTTGAACGACTACCCCAACTAAAATCTATCCACTCAACAAAAATTATTTCACACCACAGACTCATCTTGGTCAGGATCGATTTGAAATCTATCATGGTTTCAGAGAAATCATACTCCATGGTAAGTTGTTCTTGTAGAATGTTGAACGACTATCCCAACTAAAATCTATCCACTCAACAAAAATTATTTCAGAGAAATCATACTCCATGGTAAGTTGTTCTTGTAGAATGTTGAACGACTACCCCAACTAAAATCTATCCACTCAACAAAAATTATTTCACACCACAGACTCATCTTGGTCAGGATCGATTTGAAATCTATCAGGGTTTCAGAGAAATCATAGTCCATGGTAAGTTGTTCTTGTAGAATGTTGAACGACTACCCCTAACTAAAATCTATCCACTCAACAAAAATTATTTCACAGCACAGACTCATCTTGGTCAGGATCGATTTGAAATCTATCATGGTTTCAGAGAAATCATACTCCATGGTTCGTTGTTCTTGCAGAATGTTGAACGTCTATCCCAACTAAAATCTATCCACTCAACAAAAATTATTTCAGAGAAATCATACTCAATGGTAGGTTGTTCTTGTAGAATGTTGAAAGACTACCCCAACTAAAATCTATCCACTCAACAAAAATTATTTCAGAGAAATCATACTCCATGGTATGTTGTTCTTGTAGAATGTTGAACGACTACCCCAACTAAAATCTATCCACTCAACAAAAATTATTTCAGAGAAATCATACTCCATGGTTCGTTGTTCTTGTAGAATGTTGAACGACTATCCCAACTAAAATCTATCCACTCAACAAAAATTATTTCAGAGAAATCATACTCCATGGTAAGTTGTTCTTGTAGAATGTTGAACGACTACCCCAACTAAAAGCTATCCACTCAACAAAAATTATTTCACACCACAGACTCATCTTGGTCAGGATCGATTTGGAATCTATCATGGTTTCAGAGAAATCATAGTCCATGGTAAGTTGTTCTTGTAGAATGTTCAACGACTACCCCAACTAAAATCTATCCACTCAACAAAAATTATTTCAGAGAAATCATACTCCATGGTAAGTTGTTCTTGTAGAATGTTGAACGACTACCCCAACTAAAATCTATCCACTCAACAAAAATTATTTCACACCACAGACTCATCTTGGTCAGGATCGATTTGAAATCTATCATGGTTTCAGAGAAATCATAGTCCATGGTAAGTTGTTCTTGTAGAATGTTGAACGACTACCCCAACTAAAATCTATCCACTCAACAAAAATTATTTCACACCACAGACTCATCTTGGTCAGGATCGATTTGAAATCTATCATGGTTTCAGAGAAATCATAGTCCATGGTAAGTTGTTCTTGTAGAATGTAGAACGACTATCCCAACTAAAATCTATCCACTCAACAAAAATTATTTCAGAGAAATCATACTCCATGTTAAGTTGTTCTTGTGGAATGTTGAACGACTACCCCAACTAAAAGCTATCCACTCAACAAAAATTATTTCACACCACAGACTCATCTTGGTCAGGATCGATTTGAAATCTATCATGGTTTCAGAGAAATCATAGTCCATGGTAAGTTGTTCTTGTAGAATGTTGAACGACTACCCCAACTTAAATCTATCCACTCAACAAAAATTATTTCAGAGAAATCATACTCCATGGTAAGTTGTTCTTGTAGAATGTTGAACGACTACCCCAACTAAAATCTATCCACTCAACAAAAATTATTTCACACCACAGACTCATCTTGGTCAGGATCGATTTGAAATCTATCATGGTTTCAGAGAAATCATAGTCCATGGTAAGTTGTTCTTGTAGAATGTTGAACGACTACCCCAACTAAAATCTATCCACTCAACACAAATTATTTCAGAGAAATCATAGTCCATGGTAAGTTGTTCTTGTTAAATATTGAACGAATAAACCAACTAAAAGCTATCCACTCAACAAAAATTATTTCACACCACAGACTCATCTTGGTCAGGATCGATTTGGAATCTATCATGGTTTCAGAGAAATCATAGTCCATGGTAAGTTGTTCTTGTAGAATGTTGAACGACTACCCCAACTAAAATCTATCCACTCAACAAAAATTATTTCAGAGAAATCATAGTCCATGGTAAGTTGTTCTTGTAGAATGTTGAACGACTACCCCAACTAAAATCTATCCACTCAACAACAATTATTTCACACCACAGACTCATCTTGGTCAGGATCGATTTGAAATCTATCATGGTTTCAGAGAAATCATACTCCATTTTAAGTTGTTCTTGTAGAATGTTGAACGACTATCCCAACTAAAATCTATCCACTCAACAAAAATTATTTCAGAGAAATCATACTCCATGGTTCGTTGTTCTTGTAGAATGTTGAACGACTACCCCTAACTAAAATCTATCCACTCAACAAAAATGATTTCACACCACAGACTCATCTTGGTCAGGATCGATTTGAAATCTATCATGGTTTCAGAGAAATCATAGTCCATGGTAAGTTGTTCTTGTAGAATGTTGAACGACTACCCCAACTAAAATCTATTTACTCAACAAAAATTATTTCACACCACAGACTCATCTTGGTCAGGATCGATTTGAAATCTATCATGGTTTCAGAGAAATCATAGTCCATGGTAAGTTGTTCTTGTAGAATGTTGAACGACTATCCCAACTAAAATCTATCCACTCAACAAAAATTATTTCAGAGAAATCATACTCCATGGTAAGTTGTTCTTGTAGAATGTTGAACGACTATCCCAACTAAAATCTATCCACTCAACAAAAAATATTTCAGAGAAATCATACTCCATGGTAAGTTGTTCTTGTAGAATGTTGAACGACTACCATAACTAAAATCTATCCACTCAACAAAAATTATTTCAGAGAAATCATACTCCATGGTAAGTTGTTCTTGTAGAATGTTGAACGACTACCCCAACTAAAATCTATCCACTCAACAAAAATTATTTCACACCACAGACTCATCTTGGTCAGGATCGATTTGAAATCTATCATGGTTTCAGAGAAATCATAGTCCATGGTAAGTTGTTCTTGTAGAATGTTGAACGACTACCCCAACTTAAATCTATCCACTCAACAAAAATTATTTCAGAGAAATCATACTCCATGGTAAGTTGTTCTTGTAGAATGTTGAACGACTACCCCAACTAAAATCTATCCACTCAGCAAAAATTATTTCACACCACAGACTCATCTTGGTCAGGATCGATTTGAAATCTATCATGGTTTCAGAGAAATCATAGTCCATGGTAAGTTGTTCTTGTAGAATGTTGAACGACTACCCCAACTAAAATCTATCCACTCAACACAAATTATTTCAGAGAAATCATAGTCCATGGTAAGTTGTTCTTGTAGAATATTGAACGAATACCCCAACTAAAAGCTATCCACTCAACAAAAATTATTTCACACCACAGACTCATCTTGGTCAGGATCGATTTGGAATCTATCATGGTTTCAGAGAAATCATAGTCCATGGTAAGTTGTTCTTGTAGAATGTTGAACGACTATCCCAACTAAAATCCATCCACTCAACAAAAATTATTTCAGAGAAATCATACTCCATGGTAAGTTGTTCTTGTAGAATGTTGAACGACTACCCCAACTAAAATCTATCCACTCAACAAAAATTATTTCACACCACAGACTCATCTTGGTCAGGATCGATTTGAAATCTATCATGGTTTCAGAGAAATCATACTAAATGGTAAGTTGTTCTTGTAGAATGTTGAACGACTATCCCAACTAAAATCCATCCACTCAACAAAAATTATTTCAGAGAAATCATACTCCATGGTAAGTTGTTCTTGTAGAATGTTGAACGACTACCCCAACTAAAATCTATCCACTCAACAAAAATTATTTCAGAGAAATCATACTCCATGGTTCGTTGTTCTTGTAGAATGTTGAACGACTACCCCTAACTAAAATCTATCCACTCAACAAAAATGATTTCACACCACGGACTCATCTTGGTCAGGATCGATTTGAAATCTATCATGGTTTCAGAGAAATCATAGTCCATGGTAAGTTGTTCTTGTAGAATGTTGAACGACTACCCCAACTAAAATCTATTTACTCAACAAAAATTATTTCACACCACAGACTCATCCTGGTCAGGATCGATTTGAAATCTATCATGGTTTCAGAGAAATCATAGTCCATGGTAAGTTGTTCTTGTAGAATGTTGAACGACTATCCCAACTAAAATCTATCCACTCAACAAAAATTATTTCAGAGAAATCATACTCCATGGTAAGTTGTTCTTGTAGAATGTTGAACGACTATCCCAACTAAAATCTATCCACTCAACAAAAATTATTTCAGAGAAATCATACTCCATGGTAAGTTGTTCTTGTAGAATGTTGAACGACTACCCCAACTAAAATCTATCCACTCAACAAAAATTATTTCAGAAAAATCATACTCCATGGTAAATTGTTCTTTTAGAATGTTGAACGACTAGCCCAACTAAAATCTATCCACTCAACAAAAATTATTTCACACCACAGACTCATCTTGGTCAGGATCGATTTGAAATCTATCATGGTTTCAGAGAAATCATACTCCATGGTAAGTTGTTATTGTAGAATGTTGAACGACTATCAAAACTAAAATCTATCCACTCAACAAAAATTATTTCACACTACAGACTCATCCTGGTCAGGATCGATTTGAAATCTATCATGGTTTCAGAGAAATCATACTCCATGGTTCGTTGTTCTTGTAGAATGTTGAACGACTATCCCAACTAAAATCTATCCACTCAACAAAAATTATTTCAGAGAAATCATACTCCATGGTAAGTTGTTCTTGTAGAATGTCGAACGACTACCCCAGCTAAAATCTATCCACTCAACAAAAATTATTTCACACCACAGTTTCATCTTGGTCAGGATCGATTTGAAATCTATCATGGTTTCAGAGAAATCATAGTCCGTGGTAAGTTGTTCTTGTAGAATGTTGAACGACTACCCCAACTAAAATCTATCCACTCAACAAAAATTATTTCACACCACAGACTCATCTTGGTCAGGATCGATTTGAAATCTCTCAGGGTTTCAGAGAAATCATAGTCCATGGTAAGTTGTTCTTGTAGAATGTTGAACGACTACCCCAACTAAAATCTATCCACTCAACAAAAATTATTTCAGAGAAATCATACTCCATGGTAAGTTGTTCTTGTAGAATGTTGAACGACTACCCCAACTAAAATCTATCCACTCAACAAAAATTATTTCACACCACAGACTCATCTTGGTCAGGATCGATTTGAAATCTATCATGGTTTCAGAGAAATCATACTAAATGGTTCGTTGTTCTTGTAGAATGTTGAACGACTATCCCAACTAAAATCTATCCACTCAACAAAAATTATTTCAGAGAAATCATACTCCATGGTAAGTTGTTCTTGTAGAATGTTGAACGACTACCCCAACTAAAATCTATCCACTCAACAAAAATTATTTCACACCACAGACTCATCTTGGTCAGGATCGATTTGAAATCTATCATGGTTTCAGAGAAATCATAGTCCACGGTAAGTTGTTCTTGTAGAATGTTGAACGACTACCCCAACTAAAATCTATCCACTCAACAAAAATTATTTCACACCACAGACTCATCTTGGTCAGGATCGATTTGAAATCTATCATGGTTTCAGAGAAATCATACTCCATGGTAAGTTGTTCTTGTAGAATGTTGAACGACTACCCCAACTAAAATCTATCCATTTAACAAAAATTATTTCAGAGAAATCATACTCCATGGTAAGTTGTTCTTGTAGAATGTTGAACGACTATCCCAACTAAAATCTATCCACTCAACAAAAATTATTTCAGAGAAATCATACTCCATGGTAAGTTGTTCTTGTAGAATGTTGAACGACTACCCCAGCTAAAATCTATCCACTCAACAAAAATTATTTCACACCACAGTTTCATCTTGGTCAGGATCGATTTGAAATCTATCATGGTTTCAGAGAAATCATAGTCTGTGGTAAGTTGTTCTTGTAGAATGTTGAACGACTACCCCAACTAAAATCTATCCACTCAACAAAAATTATTTCACACCACAGACTCATCTTGGTCAGGATCGATTTGAAATCTATCATGGTTTCAGAGAAATCATACTCCATGGTTCGTTGTTCTTGTAGAATGTTGAACGACTATCCCAACTAAAATCTATCCACTCAACAAAAATTATTTCAGAGAAATCATACTCCATGGTAAGTTGTTCTTGTAGAATTTTGAACGACTACCCCAACTAAAATCTATTAACTCAACAAAAATTATTTCAGAGAAATCATACTCCATGGTAAGTTGTTCTTGTAGAATGTTGAACGCCTACCCCAACTAAAATCTATCCACTCAACAAAAATTATTTCACACCACAGACTCATCTTGGTCAGGATCGATTTGAAATCTATCATGGTTTCAGAGAAATCATACTCCATGGTTCGTTGTTCTTGTAGAATGTTGAACGACTATCCCAACTAAAATCTATCCACTCAACAAAAATTATTTCAGAGAAATCATACTCCATGGTAAGTTGTTCTTGTAGAATGTCGAACGACTACCCCAGCTAAAATCTATCCACTCAACAAAAATTATTTCACACCACAGTTTCATCTTGGTCAGGATCGATTTGAAATCTATCATGGTTTCAGAGAAATCATAGTCCGTGGTAAGTTGTTCTTGTAGAATGTTGAACGACTACCCCAACTAAAATCTATCCACTCAACAAAAATTATTTCACACCACAGACTCATCTTGGTCAGGATCGATTTGAAATCTCTCAGGGTTTCAGAGAAATCATAGTCCATGGTAAGTTGTTCTTGTAGAATGTTGAACGACTACCCCAACTAAAATCTATCCACTCAACAAAAATTATTTCAGAGAAATCATGCTCCATGGTAAGTTGTGCTTGTAGAATGTTGAACGACTACCCCAACTAAAATCTATCCACTAAACAAAAATTATTTCAGAGAAATCATACTCCATGGTAAGTTGTTCTTGTAGAATGTTGAACGACTACCCCAACTAAAATCTATCCACTCAACAAAAATTATTTCACACCACAGACTCATCTTGGTCAGGATCGATTTGAAATCTATCATGGTTTCAGAGAAATCATACTCCATGGTAAGTTGTTCTTGTAGAATGTTGAACGACTATCCCAACTAAAATCTATCCACTCAACAAAAATTATTTCAGAGAAATCATACTCCATAGTAAGTTGTTCTTGTAGAATGTTGAACGACTACCCCAGCTAAAATCTATAAACTCAACAAAAATTATTTCACACCACAGACTCATCTTGGTCAGGATCGATTTGAAATCTATCATGGTTTCAGAGAAATCATAGTCCGTGGTAAGTTGTTCTTGTAGAATGTTGAACGACTACCCCAACTAAAATCTATCCACTCAACAAAAATTATTTCACACCACAGACTCATCTTGGTCAGGATCGATTTGAAATCTCTCAGGGTTTCAGAGAAATCATAGTCCATGGTAAGTTGTTCTTGTAGAATGTTGAACGACTACCCCAACTAAAATCTATCCACTCAACAAAAATTATTTCAGAGAAATCATGCTCCATGGTAAGTTGTGCTTGTAGAATGTTGAACGACTACCCCAACTAAAATCTATCCACTAAACAAAAATTATTTCAGAGAAATCATACTCCATGGTAAGTTGTTCTTGTAGAATGTTGAACGACTACCCCAACTAAAATCTATCCACTCAACAAAAATTATTTCACACCACAGACTCATCTTGGTCAGGATCGATTTGAAATCTATCATGGTTTCAGAGAAATCATACTCCATGGTAAGTTGTTCTTGTAGAATGTTGAACGACTATCCCAACTAAAATCTATCCACTCAACAAAAATTATTTCAGAGAAATCATACTCCATAGTAAGTTGTTCTTGTAGAATGTTGAACGACTACCCCAACTAAAATCTATCCACTCAACAAAAATTATTTCAGAGAAATCATGCTCCATGGTAAGTTGTGCTTGTAGAATGTTGAACGACTACCCCAACTAAAATCTATCCACTAAACAAAAATTATTTCAGAGAAATCATACTCCATGGTAAGTTGTTCTTGTAGAATGTTGAACGACTACCCCAACTAAAATCTATCCACTCAACAAAAATTATTTCACACCACAGACTCATCTTGGTCAGGATCGATTTGAAATCTATCATGGTTTCAGAGAAATCATACTCCATGGTAAGTTGTTCTTGTAGAATGTTGAACGACTACCCCAACTAAAATCTATCCACTCAACAAAAATTATTTCAGAGAAATCATGCTCCATGGTAAGTTGTGCTTGTAGAATGTTGAACGACTACCCCAACTAAAATCTATCCACTAAACAAAAATTATTTCAGAGAAATCATACTCCATGGTAAGTTGTTCTTGTAGAATGTTGAACGACTACCCCAACTAAAATCTATCCACTCAACAAAAATTATTTCACACCACAGACTCATCTTGGTCAGGATCGATTTGAAATCTATCATGGTTTCAGAGAAATCATAGTCCATGGTAAGTTGTTCTTGTAGAATGTTGAACGACTACCCCAACTAAAATCTATCCACTCAACAAAAATTATTTCAGAGAAATCATACTCCATGGTAAGTTGTTCTTGTAGAATGTTGAACGACTATCCCAACTAAAATCTATCAACTCAACAAAAATTATTTCAGAGAAATCATACTCCATGGTAAGTTGTTCTTGTAGAATGTTGAACGACTACCCCAACTAAAATCTATCCACTCAACAAAAATTATTTCAGAGAAATCATACTCCATGGTAAGTTGTTCTTGTAGAATGTTGAACGACTACCCCAACTAAAATCTATCCACTCAACAAAAATTATTTCACACCACAGACTCATCTTGGTCAGGATCGATTTGAAATCTATCATGGTTTCAGAGAAATCATACTTAATGGTTCGTTGTTCTTGTACAATGTTGAACGACTATCCCAACTAAAATCTATCCACTCAACAAAAATTATTTCAGAGAAATCATACTCCATGGTAAATTGTTCTTGTAGAATGTTGATCGACTACCCCAACTAAAATCTATCAACTCAACAAAAATTATTTCAGAGAAATCATACTCCATGGTAAGTTGTTCTTGTAGAATGTTGAACGACTACCCCAACTAAAATCTATCCACTCAACAAAAATTATTTCAGAGAAATCATACTCCATGGTAAGTTGTTCTTGTAGAATGTTGAACGACTACCCCAACTAAAATCTATCCACTCAACAAAAATTATTTCACACCACAGACTCATCTTGGTCAGGATCGATTTGAAATCTATCATGGTTTCAGAGAAATCATACTCCATGGTTCGTTGTTCTTGTACAATGTTGAACGACTATCCCAACTAAAATCTATCCACTCAACAAAAATTATTTCAGAGAAATCATACTCCATGGTAAATTGTTCTTATAGAATGTTGAACGACTACCCCAACTAAAATCTATCCACTCAACAAAAATTATTTCACACCACAGACTCATCTTATTCAGGATCGATTTGAAATCTATCATGGTTTCAGAGAAATCATACTCCATGGTTCGTTGTTCTTGTACAATGTTGAACGACTATCCCAACTAAAATCTATCCACTCAACAAAAATTATTTCAGAGAAATCATACTCCATGGTAAGTTGTTCTTGTAGAATGTTGAACGACTACCCCAACTAAAATCTATCCACTCAACAAAAATTATTTCACACCACAGACTCATCTTGGTCAGGATCGATTTGAAATCTATCATGGTTTCAGAGAAATCATAGTCCATGGTAAGTTGTTCTTGTAGAATGTTGAACGACTACCCCAACTAAAATCTATCCACTCAACAAAAATTATTTCACACCACAGACTCATCTTAAGCAGGATCGATTTGACATCTATCATGGTTTCAGAGAAATCATAGTCCATGGTAAGTTGTTCTTGTAGAATGTTGAACGAGTACCCCAACTAAAATCTATCCACTCAACAAAAATTATTTCACACCACAGACTCATCTTGGTCAGGATCGATTTGAAATCTATCATGGTTTCAGAGAAATCATAGTCCATGGTAAGTTGTTCTTGTAGAATGTTGAACGACTACCCCAACTAAAATCTATCCACTCAACAAAAATTATTTCAGAGAAATCATACTCCATGGTAAGTTGTTCTTGTAGAATGTTGAACGACTATCCCAACTAAAATCTATCAACTCAACAAAAATTATTTCAGAGAAATCATACTCCATGGTAAGTTGTTCTTGTAGAATGTTGAACGACTATCCCAACTAAAATCTATCCACTCAACAAAAATTTTTTCAGAGAAATCATACTCCATGGTAAGTTGTTCTTGTAGAATGTTGAACGACTACCCCAACTAAAATCTATCCACTCAACAAAAATTATTTCACACCACAGACTCATCTTGGTCAGGATCGATTTGAAATCTATCATGGTTTCAGAGAAATCATACTCCATGGTTCGTTGTTCTTGTACAATGTTGAACGACTATCCCAACTAAAATCTATCCACTCAACAAAAATTATTTCAGAGAAATCATACTCCATGGTAAATTGTTCTTGTAGAATGTTGAACGACTACCCCAACTAAAATCTATCCACTCAACAAAAATTATTTCACACCACAGACTCATCTTGGTCAGGATCGATTTGTAATCTATCATGGTTTCTGAGAAATCATATTCCATGGTAAGTTGTTCTTGTAGAATGTTGAACGACTACCCCAACTAAAATCTATCCACTCAACAAAAATTATTTCACACCACAGACTCATCTTGGTCAGGATCGATTTGAAATCTATCATGGTTTCAGAGAAATCATAGTCCATGGTAAGTTGTTCTTGTAGAATGTTGAACGACTACCCCAACTAAAATCTATCCACTCAACAAAAATTATTTCAGAGAAATCATACTCCATGGTTCGTTGTTCTTGTAGAATGTTGAACGACTACCCCAAATAAAATCTATCCACTCAACAAAAATTATTTCACACCACAGACTCATCCTGGTCAGGATCGATTTGAAATCTATCATGGTTTCAGAGAAATCATACTCCATGGTAAGTTGTTCTTGTAGAATGTTGAAAGACTATCCCAACTAAAATCTATCCACTCAACAAAAATTATTTCAGAGAAATCATACTCCATGGTAAGTTGTTCTTGTAGAATGTTGAACGACTACCCCAACTAAAATCTATCCACTCAACAAAAATTATTTCAGACCACAGACTCATCTTGGTCAGGATCGATTTGAAATCTATCATGGTTTCAGAGAAATCATAGTCCATGGTAAGTTGTTCTTGTAGAATGTTGAACGACTACCCCAACTAAAATCTATCCACTCAACAAAAATTATTTCACACCACAGACTCATCTTGGTCAGGATCGATTTGAAATCTATCATGGTTTCAGAGAAATCATAGTCCATGGTTAGTTGTTCTTCTAGAATGTTGAACGACTACCCCAACTAAAATCTATTAACTCAACAAAAATTATTTCAGAGAAATCATACTCCATGGTAAGTTGTTCTTGTAGAATATTGAACGACTATCCCAACTAAAATCTATCCACTCAACAAAAATTATTTCAGAGAAATCATACTCCATGGTAAGTTGTTCTTGTAGAATGTTGAACGACTACCCCAACTAAAATCTATCCACTCAACAAAAATTATTTCACACCACAGACTCATCTTGGTCAGGATCGATTTGAAATCTATCATGGTTTCAGAGAAATCATAGTCCATGGTAAGTTGTTCTTGTAGAATGTTGAACGACCACCCCAACTAAAATCTATCCACTCAACAAAAATTATTTCAGAGAAATCATACTCCATGGTAAGTTGTTCTTGTAGAATGTTGAACGACTACCCCAACTAAAATCTATCCACTCAACAAAACTTATTTCACACCACAGACTCATCTTGGTCAGGATCGATTTGAAATCTATCATGGTTTCAGAGAAATCATACTCCATGGTTCGTTGTTCTTGTAGAATGTTGAACGACTACCCCAGCTAAAATCTATAAACTCAACAAAAATTATTTCACACCACAGACTCATCTTGGTCAGGATCGATTTGAAATCTATCATGGTTTCAGAGAAATCATAGTCCATGGTAAGTTGTTCTTGTAGAATGTTGAACGACTACCCCAACTAAAATCTATCCACTCAACAAAAATTATTTCACACCACAGACTCATCTTGGTCAGGATCGATTTGAAATCTATCATGGTTTCAGAGAAATCATAGTCCATGGTAAGTTGTTCTTGTAGAATGATGAACGACTACCCCAACTAAAATCTATCCACTCAAGAAAAATTATTTCAGAGAAATCATACTCCATGGTAAGTTGTTCTTGTAGAATGTTGAACGACTACCCCAACTAAAATCTATCCACTCAACAAAAATTATTTCACACCACAGACTCATCTTGGTCAGGATGGATTTGAAATCTATCGTGGTTTCAGAGAAATCGTAGTCCATGGTAAGCTTTTCTTGCAGAATGTTGAACGACTACCCCAACTAAAATCTATCCACTCAACAAAAATTATTTCACACCACAGACTCATCTTGGTCAGGATCGATTTGAATCTATCATGGTTTCAGAGAAATCATAGTCCATGGTAAGTTGTTCTTGTAGAATATTGAACGACTACCCCAACTAAAATCTATCCACTCAACAAAAATTATTTCAGAGAAATCATACTCCATGGTAAGTTGTTCTTGTAGAATGTTGAACGACTATCCCAACTAAAATCTATCCACTCAACAAAAATTATTTCAGAGAAATCATACTCCATGGTAAGTTGTTCTTGTAGAATGTTGAACGACTACCCCAACTAAAATCTATCCACTCAACAAAAATTATTTCAGAGAAATCATACTGCATGGTAAGTTGTTCTTGTAGAATGTTGAACGACTACCCCAACTAAAATCTATCCACTCAACAAAAATTATTTCACACCACAGACTCATCTTGGTCAGGATTGATTTGAAATCTATCATGGTTTCAGAGAAATCATACTCCATGGTTCGTTGTTCTTGTAAAATGTTGAACGACTATCCCAACTAAAATCTATCCACTCAACAAAAATTTTTTCAGAGAAATCATACTCCATGGTAAATTGTTCTTGTAGAATGTTGAACGACTACCCCAACTAAAATCTATCCACTCAACAAAAATTATTTAACACCACAGACTCATCTTGGTCAGGATCGATTTGAAATCTATCATGGTTTCAGAGAAATCATACTCCATGGTTCGTTGTTCTTGTAGAATGTTGAACGACTACCCCAACTAAAATCTATCCACTCAACAAAAATTATTTCACACCACAGACTCATCTTGGTCAGGATCGATTTGAAATCTATCATGGCTTCCGAGAAATCATAGTCCATGGAAAGTTGTTCTTGTAGAATGTTGAACGAATACCCCTATCATGGTTTCAGAGAAATCATAGTCCATGGTAAGTTGTTCTTGTAGAATGTTGAACGACTACCCCAACTAAAATCTATCCACTCAACAAAAATTATTTCACACCACAGACTCATCTTGGTCAGGATCGATTTGAAATCTATCATGGTTTCAGAGAAATCATAGTCCATGGTAAGTTGTTCTTGTAGAATGTTGAACGAATACCCCAACTAAAATCTATCCACTCAACAAAAATTATTTCAGAGAAATCATACTCCGTGCTAAGTTGTTCTTGTAGAATGTTGAACGACTGTCCCAACTAAAATCTATCCACTCAACAAAAATTATTTCAGAGAAATCATACTCCATGGTAAGTTGGGGTAGAATGTTGAACGACTACCCCAACTAAAATCTATCCACTCAACAAAAATTATTTCAGAGAAATCATACTCCATGGTAAGTTGTTCTTGTAGAATATTGAACGACTACCCCAACTAAAATCTATCCACTCAACAAAAATTTTTTCAGAGAAATCATACTCCATGGTAAGTTGGGGTAGAATGTTGAACGACTACCCCAACTAAAATCTATCCACTCAACAAAAATTATTTCAGAGAAATCATACTCCATGGTAAGTTGTTCTTGTAGAATGTTGAACGACTACCCCAACTAAAACCTATCCACTCAACAAAAATTATTTCACACCACAGACTCATCCTGGTCAGGATCGATTTGAAATCTATCATGGTTTCAGAGAAATCATACTCCATGGTTCGTTGTTCTTGTAGAATGATGAACGACTATCCCAACTAAAATCTATCCACTCAACAAAAATTATTTCAGAGAAATCATACTCCATGGTAAATTGTTCTTGTAGAATGTTGAACGACTATCCCAACTAAAATCTATCCACTCAACAAAAATTATTTCAGAGAAATCATACTCCATGGTTCGTTGTTCTTGTAGAATGTTGAACGACTACCCCAACTAAAATCTATCCACTCAACAAAAATTATTTCACACCACAGGCTCATCTTGGTCAGGATCGATTTGAAATCTATCATGGTTTCAGAGAAATCATACTCCATGGTAAGTTGTTCTTGTAGAATGTTGAACGACTATCCCAACTAAAATCTGTCCACTCAACAAAAATTATTTCAGAGAAATCATACTCCATGGTAAGTTGTTATTGTAGAATGTTGAACGACTACCCCAACTAAAATCTATCCACTCAACAAAAATTATTTCACACCACAGACTCATCTTGGTCAGAATCGATTTGAAATCTATCATGGTTTCAGAGAAATCATAGTCCATGGTAAGTTGTTCTTGTAGAATGTTGAACGACTACCCCAACTAAAATATATCCACTCAACAAAAATTATTTCACACCACAGACTCATCTTGGTCAGGATCGATTTGAAATCTATCATGGTTTCAGAGAAATCATAGTCCATGGTAAGTTGTTCTTGTAGAATGTTTAACGACTACCCCAACTAAAATCTATCCACTCAACAAAAATTATTTCAGAGAAATCATACTCCATGGTAAGTTGTTCTTGTAGAATGTTGAACGACTACCCCAACTAAAATCTATCCACTCAACAAAAATTATTTCACACCACAGACTCATCTTGGTCAGGATTGATTTGAAATCTATCATGGTTTCAGAGAAATCATACTCCATGGTAAGTTGTTCTTGTAGAATGTTGAACGACTATCCTAACTAAAATCTATCCACTCAACAAAAATTATTTCAGAGAAATCATACTCCATGGTTCGTTGTTCTTGTAGAATGTTGAACGACTATCCCAACTAAAATCTATCCACTCAACAAAAATTATTTCAGAAAAATCATACTCCATGGTAAGTTGTTCTTGTAGAATGTTGAACGACTACCCCAACTAAAATCTATCCACTCAACAAAAATTATTTCACACCACAGACTCATCTTGGACAGGATCGATTTGAAATCTATCATGGTTTCAGAGAAATCATACTCCATGGTAAGTTGTTCTTGTAGAATGTTGAACGACTATCCCAACTAAAATCTATCCACTCAACAAAAATTATTTCAGAGAAATCATACTCCATGGTAAGTTGTTATTGTAGAATGTTGAACGACTACCCCAACTAAAATCTATCCACTCAACAAAAATTATTTCACACCACAGACTCATCTTGGTCAGGATCGATTTGAAATCTATCTTGGTTTCAGAGAAATCATAGTCCATGGTAAGTTGTTCTTGCAGAATGTTGAACGACTACCCCAACTAAAATCTATCCACTCAACAAAAATTATTTCACACCACAGACTCATCTTGGTCAGGATCGATTTGAAATCTATCATGGTTTCAGAGAAATCATAGTCCATGGTAAGTTGTTCCTGTAGAATATTGAACGACTATCCCAACTAAAATCTATCCACTCAACAAAATTTATTTCAGAGAAATCATACTCCATGGTAAATTGTTCTTGTAGAATGTTGAACGACTACCCCAACTAAAATCTATTAACTCAACAAAAATTATTTCACACCACAGACTCATCTTGGTCAGGATCGATTTGAAATCTATCATGGTTTCAGAGAAATCATAGTCCATGGTAAGTTGTTCTTGTAGAATGTTGAACGACTACCCCTATCATGGTTTCAGAGAAATCATAGTCCATGGTAAGTTGTTCTTGTAGAATGTTGAACGACTACCCCAACTAAAATCTATCCACTCAACAAAAATTATTTCACACCACAGACTCATCTTGGTCAGGATCGATTTGAAATCTATCATGGTTTCAGAGAAATCATAGTCCATGGTAAGTTGTTCTTGTAGAATGTTGAACGACTACCCCAAATAAAATCTATCCACTCAACAAAAATTATTTCAGAGAAATCATACTCCATGGTAATTTGTTCTTGTAGAATGTTGAACGACTACCCCAGCTAAAATCTATCCACTCAACAAAAATTATTTCAGTGAAATCATACTCCATGGTAAGTTGTTCTTGTAGAATGTTGAACGACTACCCCAACTAAAATCTATCCACTCAACAAAAATTTTTTCAGAGAAATCATACTCCATGGTAAGTTGTTCTTGTAGAATGTTGAACGACTACCCCAACTAAAAGCTATCCACTCAACAAAAATTATTTCAGAGAAATCATACTCCATGGTAAGTTGTTCTTGTAGAATGTTGAACGACTACCCCAACTAAAACCTATCCACTCAACAAAAATTATTTCACACCACAGACTCATCCTGGTCAGGATCGATTTGAAAGCTATCATGGTTTCAGAGAAATCATAGTCCATGGTAAGTTGTTCTTGTAGAATGTTGAACGACTACCCCAAATAAAATCTATCCACTCAACAAAAATTATTTCAGAGAAATCATACTCCATGGTAATTTGTTCTTGTAGAATGAACTACCCCAGCTAAAATCTATCCACTCAACAAAAATTATTTCAGAGAAATCATACTCCATGGTTCGTTGTTCTTGTAGAATGTTGAACGACTACCCCAACTAAAATCTATCCACTCAACAAAAATTTTTTCAGAGAAATCATACTCCATGGTAAGTTGTTCTTGTAGAATGTTGAACGACTACCCCAACTAAAAGCTATCCACTCAACAAAAATTATTTCAGAGAAATCATACTCCATGGTAAGTTGTTCTTGTAGAATGTTGAACGACTATCCCAACTAAAATCTATCCACTCAACAAAAATTATTTCAGAGAAATCATACTCCATGGTAAGTTGTTCTTGTAGAATGTTGAACGACTACCCCAACTAAAATCTATCCACTCAACAAAAATTATTTCACACCACAGACTCATCTTGGTCAGGATTGATTTGAAATCTATCATGGTTTCAGAGAAATCATACTCCATGGTAAGTTGTTCTTGAAGAATGTTGAACGACTATCCCAACTAAAATCTATCCACTCAACAAAAATTATTTCAGAGAAATCATACTCCATGGTAAGTTGTTATTGTAGAATGTTGAACGACTACCCCAACTAAAATCTATCCACTCAACAAAAATTATTTCACACCACAGACTCATCTTGGTCAGGATCGATTTGAAATCTATCATGGTTTCAGAGAAATCATAGACCATGGTAAGTTGTTCTTGTAGAATGTTGAACGACTACCCCAACTAAAATATATCCACTCAACAAAAATTATTTCAGACCACAGACTCATCTTGGTCAGGATCGATTTGAAATCTATCATGGTTTCAGAGAAATCATAGTCCATGGTAAGTTGTTCTTGTAGAATGTTGAACGACTACCCCAACTAAAATCTATCCACTCAACAAAAATTATTTCAGAGAAATCATACTCCATGGTAAGTTGTTCTTGTAGAATGTTGAACGACTACCCCAACTAAAATCTATCCACTCAACAAAAATTATTTCACACCACAGACTCATCTTGGTCAGGATCGATTTGAAATCTATCATGGTTTCAGAGAAATCATACTCCATGGTAAGTTGTTCTTGTAGAATGTTGAACGACTATCCCAACTAAAATCTATATACTCAACAAAAATTATTTCAGAGAAATCATACTCCATGGTAAGTTGTTCTTGTAGAATGTTGAACGACTACCCCAACTAAAATCTATCCACTCAACAAAAATTATTTCAGAGAAATTATACTCCATGGTAAGTTGTTCTTGTAGAATGTTGAACGACTACCCCAACTAAAATCTATCCACTCAACAAAAATTATTTCACACCACAGACTCATCTTGGTCAGGATCGATTTGAAATCTATCATGGTTTCAGAGAAATCATAGTCCATGGTAAGTTGTTCTTGTAGAATGTTGAACGACTACCCCAACTAAAATCTATCCAGTCAACAAAAATTATTTCACACCACAGACTCATCTTGGTCAGGATCGATTTGAAATCTATCATGGTTTCAGAGAAATCATACTCCATGGTTCGTTGTTCTTGTAGAATGTTGAACGACTATCCCAACTAAAATCTATCCACTCAACAAAAATTATTTCAGAGAAATCATACTCCATGGTAAGTTGTTCTTGTAGAATGTTGAACGACTACCCCAACTAAAATCTATCCACTCAACAAAAATTATTTCACACCACAGACTCATCTTGGTCAGGATCGATTTGAAATCTATCATGGTTTCAGAGAAATCATAGTCCATGGTAAGTTGTTCTTGTAGAATGTTGAACGACTACCCCAACTAAAATATATCCACTCAACAAAAATTATTTCACACCACAGTCTCATCTTGGTCAGGATCGATTTGAAATCTATCATGGTTTCAGAGAAATCATAGTCCATGGTAAGTTGTTCTTGTAGAATGTTGAACGACTACCCCAACTAAAATCTATCCACTCAACAAAAATTATTTCAGAGAAATCATACTCCATGGTAAGTTGTTCTTGTAGAGTGTTGAACGACTACCCCAACTAAAATCTATCCACTCAACAAAAATTATTTCACACCACAGACTCATCTTGGTCAGGATCGATTTGAAATCTATCATGGTTTCAGAGAAATCATAGTCCATGGTAAGTTGTTCTTGAAGAATGTTGAACGACTATCCCAACTAAAATCTATCCACTCAACAAAAATTATTTCAGAGAAATCATACTCCATGGTAAGTTGTTATTGTAGAATGTTGAACGACTACCCCAACTAAAATCTATCCACTCAACAAAAATTATTTCACACCACAGACTCATCTTGGTCAGGATCGATTTGAAATCTATCATGGTTTCAGAGAAATCATAGTCCATGGTAAGTTGTTCTTGTAGAATGTTGAACGACTACCCCAACTAAAATATATCCACTCAACAAAAATTATTTCACACCACAGACTCATCTTGGTCAGGATCGATTTGAAATCTATCATGGTTTCAGAGAAATCATAGTCCATGGTAAGTTGTTCTTGTAGAATGTTGAACGACTACCCCAACTAAAATCTATCCACTCAACAAAAATTATTTCAGAGAAATCATACTCCATGGTACGTTGTTCTTGTAGAATGTTGAACGGCTACCCCAACTAAAATCTATCCACTCAACAAAAATTATTTCACACCACAGACTCATCTTGGTCAGGATCGATTTGAAATCTATCAAGGTTTCAGAGAAATCATACTCCATGGTTCGTTGTTCTTGTAGAATGTTGAACGACTATCCCAACTAAAATCTATCCACTCAACAAAAATTATTTCAGAGAAATCATACTCCATGGTAAGTTGTTCTTGTAGAATGTTGAACGACTACCCCAACTAAAATCTATCCACTCAACAAAAATTATTTCAGAGAAAACATACTCCATGGTAAGTTGTTCTTGTAGAATGTTGAACGACTACCCCAACTAAAATCTATCCACTCAACAAAAATTATTTCACACCACAGACTCATCTTGGTCAGGATCGATTTGAAATCTATCATGGTTTCAGAGAAATCATAGTCCATGGTAAGTTGTTCTTGTAGAATGTTGAACGACTACCCCAACTAAAATCTATCCACTCAACAAAAATTATTTCACACCACAGACTCATCTTGGTCAGGATCGATTTGAAATCTATCATGGTTTCAGAGAAATCATACTCCATGGTTCGTTGTTCTTGTAGAATGTTGAACGACTATCCCAAATAAAATCTATGCACTCAACAAAAATTATTTCTGAGAAATCATACTCCATGGTAAGTTGTTCTTGTAGAATGTTGAACGACTACCCCAACTAAAATCTATCCACTCAACAAAAATTATTTCAGAGAAATCATACTCCATGGTTCGTTGTTCTTGTAGAATGTTGAACGACTACCCCAACTAAAATCTATCCACTCAACAAAAATTATTTCACACCACAGACTCATTTTGGTCAGGATCGATTTGAAATCTATCATGGTTTCAGAGAAATCATACTCCATGGTTCGTTGTTCTTGTAGAATATTGAACGACTATCCCAACTAAAATCTATCCACTCAACAAAAATTATTTCAGAGAAATCATACTCCATGGTAAGTTGTTCTTGTAGAATGTTGAACGACTACCCCAACTAAAATCTATCCACTCAACAAAAATTATTTCACACCACAGACTCATCTTGGTCAGGATCGATTTGAAATCTATCATGGTTTCAGAGAAATCATACTCCATGGTTCGTTGTTCTTGTAAAATGTTGAACGACTACCCCAACTAAAATCTATCCACTCAACAAAAATTATTTCACACCACAGACTCATCTTGGTCAGGATCGATTTGAAATCTATCATGGTTTCAGAGAAATCATACTCCATGGTAAGTTGTTCTTGAAGAATGTTGAACGACTATCCCAACTAAAATCTATCCACTCAACAAAAATTATTTCAGAGAAATCATACTCCATGGTAAGTTGCTATTGTAGAATGTTGAACGACTACCCCAACTAAAATCTATCCACTCAACAAAAATTATTTCACACCACAGACTCATCTTGGTCAGGATCGATTTGAAATCTATCATGGTTTCAGAGAAATCATAGTCCATGATAAGTTGTTCTTGTAGAATGTTGAACGACTACCCCAACTAAAATATATCCACTCAACAAAAATTATTTCACACCACAGACTCATCTTGGACAGGATCGATTTGAAATCTATCATGGTTTCAGAGAAATCATAGTCCATGGTAAGTTGTTCTTGTAGAATGTTGAACGACTACCCCAACTAAAATCTATCCACTCAACAAAAATTATTTCAGAGAAATCATACTCCATGGTAAGTTGTTCTTGTAGAATGTTGAACGACTAACCCAACTAAAATCTATCCACTCAACAAAAATTATTTCACACCACAGACTCATCTTGGTCAGGATCGATTTGAAATCTATCATGGTTTCAGAGAAATCATACTCCATGGTAAGTTGTTCTTGTAGAATGTTGAACGACTATCCCAACTAAAATCTATCCACTCAACAAAAATTATTTCAGAGAAATCATACTCCATGGTAAGTTGTTCTTGTAGAATGTTGAAAGACTACCCCAACTAAAATCTATCCACTCAACAAAAATTATTTCACACCACAGACTCATCTTGGTCAGGATCGATTTGAAATCTATCATGGTTTCAGAGAAATCATACTCCATGGTAAGTTGTTCTTGTAGAATGTTGAACGACTACCCCAACTAAAATCTATCCACTCAACAAAAATTATTTCACACCACAGACTCATCTTGGTCAGGATCGATTTGAAATCTATCATGGTTTCAGAGAAATCATACTCCATGGTTCGTTGTTCTTGTAGAATGTTGAACGACTATCCCAACTAAAATCTATCCACTCAACAAAAATTATTTCAGAGAAATCATACTCCATGGTAAGTTGTTCTTGTAGAATGTTGAACGACTACCCCAACTAAAATCTATCCACTCAACAAAAATTATTTCACACCACAGACTCATCTTGGTCAGGATCGATTTGAAATCTATCATGGTTTCAGAGAAATCATACTCAATGGTTCGTTGTTCTTGTAGAATGTTGAACGACTATCCCAACTAAAATCTATCCACTCAACAAAAATTATTTCAGAGAAATCATACTCCATGGTTCGTTGTTCTTGTAGAATGTTGAACGACTACCCCAACTAAAATCTATCCACTCAACAAAAATTATTTCACACCACAGACTCATTTTGGTCAGGATCGATTTGAAATCTATCATGGTTTCAGAGAAATCATACTCCATGGTTCGCTGTTCTTGTAGAATGTTGAACGACTATCAAAACTAAAATCTATCCACTCAACAAAAATTATTTCAGAGAAATCATACTCCATGATAAGTTGTTCTTGTAGAATGTTGAACGACTACCCCAACTAAAATCTATCCACTCAACAAAAATTATTTCAGAGAAATCATACTCCATGGTTCGTTGTTCTTGTAGAATGTTGAACGACTACCCCAACTAAAATCTATCCACTCAACAAAAATTATTTCACACCACAGACTCATCTTGGTCAGGATCGATTTGAAATCTATCATGGTTTCAGAGAAATCATAGTCCATGGTAAGTTGTTCTTATAAAATGTTGAACGACTACCCCAACTAAAATCTATCCACTCAACAAAAATTATTTCACACCACAGACTCATCTTGGTCAGGATCGATTTGAAATCTATCATGGTTTCAGAGAAATCATACTCCATGGTTCGTTGTTCTTGTAGAATGTTGAACGACTATCCCAACTAAAATCTATCCACTCAACAAAAATTATTTCAGAGAAATCATACTCCATGGTAAGTTGTTCTTGTAGAATGTTGAACGACTACCCCAACTAAAATCTATCCACTTAACAAAAATTATTTCACACCACAGACTCATCTTGATCAGGATCGATTTGAAATCTATCATGGTTTCAGAGAAATCATACTCCATGGTTCGTTGTTCTTGTAGAATGTTGAACGACTATCCCAACTAAAATCTATCCACTCAACAAAAATTATTTCACACCACAGACTCATCTTGATCAGGATCGATTTGAAATCTATCATGGTTTCAGAGAAATCATACTCCATGGTTCGTTGTTCTTGTAGAATGTTGAACGACTATCCCAACTAAAATCTATCCACTCAACAAAAATTATTTCAGAGAAATCATACTCCATGGTAAGTTGTTCTTGTAGAATGTTGAACGACTACCCCAACTAAAATCTATCCACTCAACAAAAATTATTTCACACCACAGACTCATCTTGGTCAGGATCGATTTGAAATCTATCATGGTTTCAGAGAAATCATACTCAATGGTTCGTTGTTCTTGTAGAATGTTGAACGACTATCCCAACTAAAATCTATCCACTCAACAAAAATTATTTCAGAGAAATCATACTCCATGGTTCGTTGTTCTTGTAGAATGTTGAACGACTACCCCAACTAAAATCTATCCACTCAACAAAAATTATTTCACACCACAGACTCATTTTGGTCAGGATCGATTTGAAATCTATCATGGTTTCAGAGAAATCATACTCCATGGTTCGCTGTTCTTGTAGAATGTTGAACGACTATCAAAACTAAAATCTATCCACTCAACAAAAATTATTTCAGAGAAATCATACTCCATGATAAGTTGTTCTTGTAGAATGTTGAACGACTACCCCAACTAAAATCTATCCACTCAACAAAAATTATTTCAGAGAAATCATACTCCATGGTTCGTTGTTCTTGTAGAATGTTGAACGACTACCCCAACTAAAATCTATCCACTCAACAAAAATTATTTCACACCACAGACTCATCTTGGTCATAATCGATTTGAAATCTATCATGGTTTCAGAGAAATCATAGTCCATGGTAAGTTGTTCTTATAAAATGTTGAACGACTACCCCAACTAAAATCTATCCACTCAACAAAAATTATTTCACACCACAGACTCATCTTGGTCAGGATCGATTTGAAATCTATCATGGTTTCAGAGAAATCATACTCCATGGTTCGTTGTTCTTGTAGAATGTTGAACGACTATTACAACTAAAATCTATCCACTCAACAAAAATTATTTCAGAGAAATCATACTCCATGGTAAGTTGTTCTTGTAGAATGTTGAACGACTACCCCAACTAAAATCTATCCACTTAACAAAAATTATTTCACACCACAGACTCATCTTGATCAGGATCGATTTGAAATCTATCATGGTTTCAGAGAAATCATACTCCATGGTTCGTTGTTCTTGTAGAATGTTGAACGACTATCCCAACTAAAATCTATCCACTCAACAAAAATTATTTCAGAGAAATCATACTCCATGGTTCGTTGTTCTTGTAGAATGTTGAACGACTACCCCAACTAAAATCTATCCACTCAACAAAAATTATTTCACACCACAGACTCATCTTGGTCAGGATCGATTTGAAATCTATCATGGTTTCAGAGAAATCATACTCCATGGTTCGTTGTTCTTGTAGAATGTTGAACGACTACCCCAACTAAAATCTATCCACTCAACAAAAATTATTTCACACCACAGACTCATCTTGGTCAGGATCGATTTGAAATCTATCATGGTTTCAGAGAAATCATACTCAATGGTTCGTTGTTCTTGTAGAATGTTGAACGACTATCCCAACTAAAATCTATCCACTCAACAAAAATTATTTCAGAGAAATCATACTCCATGGTAAGTTGTTCTTGTAGAATGTTGAACGACTACCCCAACTAAAATCTATCCACTCAACAAAAATTATTTCAGAGAAATCATACTCCATGGTAAGTTGTTCTTGTAGAATGTTGAACGACTACCCCAACTACAATCTATCCACTCAACAAAAATTATTTCACACCACAGACTCATCTTGGTCAGGATCGATTTGAAATCTATCATGGTTTCAGAGAAATCATACTCAATTGTTCGTTGTTCTTGTAGAATGTTGAACGACTATCCCAACTAAAATCTATCCACTCAACAAAAATTATTTCAGAGAAATCATACTCCATGGTAAGTTGTTCTTGTAGAATGTTGAACGACTACCCCAACTAAAATCTATCCACTCAACAAAAATTATTTCAGAGAAATCATATTCCATGGTTCGTTGTTCTTGTAGTATGTTGAACGACTACCCCAACTAAAATCTATCCACTCAACAAAAATTATTTCACACCACAGACTCATTTTGGTCAGGATCGATTTGAAATCTATCATGGTTTCAGAGAAATCATGCTCCATGGTTCGTTGTTCTTGTAGAATGTTGAACGACTATCCCAACTAAAATCTATCCACTCAACAAAAATTATTTCAGAGAAATCATACTCCATGGTAAGTTGTTCTTGTAGAATGTTGAACGGCTACCCCAACTAAAATCTATCCACTCAACAAAAATTATTTCACACCACAGACTCATCTTGGTCAGGATCGATTTGAAATCTATCATGGTTTCAGAGCAATCATACTCCATGGTTCGTTGTTCTTGTAAAATGTTGAACGACTACCCCAACTAAAATCTATCCACTCAACAAAAATTATTCACACCACAGACTCATCTTGGTCAGGATCGATTTGAAATCTATCATGGTTTCAGAGAAATCATACTCCATGGTTCGTTGTTCTTGTAGAATGTTGAACGACTATCCCAACTAAAATCTATCCACTCAACAAAAATTATTTCAGAGAAATCATACTCCATGGTAAGTTGTTCTTGTAGAATGTTGAACGACTACCCCAACTAAAATCTATCCACTTAACAAAAATTATTTCACACCACAGACTCATCTTGGTCAGGATCGATTTGAAATCTATCATGGTTTCAGAGAAATCATACTCCATGGTTCGTTGTTCTTGTAGAATGTTGAACGACTATCCCAACTAAAATCTATCCACTCAACAAAAATTATTTCAGAGAAATCATACTCCATGGTTCGTTGTTCTTGTAGAATGTTGAACGACTACCCCAACTAAAATCTATCCACTCAACAAAAATTATTTCACACCACAGACTCATCTTGGTCAGGATCGATTTGAAATCTATCATGGTTTCAGAGAAATCATACTCCATGGTTCGTTGTTCTTGTAGAATGTTGAACGACTACCCCAACTAAAATCTATCCACTCAACAAAAATTATTTCACACCGCAGACTCATCTTGGTCAGGATCGATTTGAAATCTATCATGGTTTCAGAGAAATCATACTCCATGGTTCGTTGTTCTTGTAAACTGTTGAACGACTATCTCAACTAAAATCTATCCACTCAACAAAAATTATTTCACATTACAGACTCATCTTGGTCAGGATCGATTTGAAATCTATCATGGTTTCAGAGAAATCATACTCCATGGTTCGTTGTTCTTGTAGAATGTTGAACGACTACCCCAACTAAAATCTATCCACTCAACAAAAATTATTTCACACCACAGACTCATTTTGGTCAGGATCGATTTGAAATCTATCATGGTTTCAGAGAAATCATACTCCATGGTTCGTTGTTCTTGTAGAATATTGAACGACTATCCCAACTAAAATCTATCCACTCAACAAAAATTATTTCAGAGAAATCATACTCCATGGTAAGTTGTTCTTGTAGAATGTTGAACGACTACCCCAACTAAAATCTATCCACTCAACAAAAATTATTTCACACCACAGACTCATCTTGGTCAGGATCGATTTGAAATCTATCATGGTTTCAGAGAAATCATACTCCATGGTTCGTTGTTCTTGTAAAATGTTGAACGACTACCCCAACTAAAATCTATCCACTCAACAAAAATTATTTCACACCACAGACTCATCTTGGTCAGGATCGATTTGAAATCTATCATGGTTTCAGAGAAATCATACTCCATGGTAAGTTGTTCTTGAAGAATGTTGAACGACTATCCCAACTAAAATCTATCCACTCAACAAAAATTATTTCAGAGAAATCATACTCCATGGTAAGTTGCTATTGTAGAATGTTGAACGACTACCCCAACTAAAATCTATCCACTCAACAAAAATTATTTCACACCACAGACTCATCTTGGTCAGGATCGATTTGAAATCTATCATGGTTTCAGAGAAATCATAGTCCATGATAAGTTGTTCTTGTAGAATGTTGAACGACTACCCCAACTAAAATATATCCACTCAACAAAAATTATTTCACACCACAGACTCATCTTGGACAGGATCGATTTGAAATCTATCATGGTTTCAGAGAAATCATAGTCCATGGTAAGTTGTTCTTGTAGAATGTTGAACGACTACCCCAACTAAAATCTATCCACTCAACAAAAATTATTTCAGAGAAATCATACTCCATGGTAAGTTGTTCTTGTAGAATGTTGAACGACTACCCCAACTAAAATCTATCCACTCAACAAAAATTATTTCACACCACAGACTCATCTTGGTCAGGATCGATTTGAAATCTATCATGGTTTCAGAGAAATCATACTCCATGGTAAGTTGTTCTTGTAGAATGTTGAACGACTATCCCAACTAAAATCTATCCACTCAACAAAAATTATTTCAGAGAAATCATACTCCATGGTAAGTTGTTCTTGTAGAATGTTGAAAGACTACCCCAACTAAAATCTATCCACTCAACAAAAATTATTTCACACCACAGACTCATCTTGGTCAGGATCGATTTGAAATCTATCATGGTTTCAGAGAAATCATACTCCATGGTAAGTTGTTCTTGTAGAATGTTGAACGACTACCCCAACTAAAATCTATCCACTCAACAAAAATTATTTCACACCACAGACTCATCTTGGTCAGGATCGATTTGAAATCTATCATGGTTTCAGAGAAATCATACTCCATGGTTCGTTGTTCTTGTAGAATGTTGAACGACTATCCCAACTAAAATCTATCCACTCAACAAAAATTATTTCAGAGAAATCATACTCCATGGTAAGTTGTTCTTGTAGAATGTTGAACGACTACCCCAACTAAAATCTATCCACTCAACAAAAATTATTTCACACCACAGACTCATCTTGGTCAGGATCGATTTGAAATCTATCATGGTTTCAGAGAAATCATACTCAATGGTTCGTTGTTCTTGTAGAATGTTGAACGACTATCCCAACTAAAATCTATCCACTCAACAAAAATTATTTCAGAGAAATCATACTCCATGGTTCGTTGTTCTTGTAGAATGTTGAACGACTACCCCAACTAAAATCTATCCACTCAACAAAAATTATTTCACACCACAGACTCATTTTGGTCAGGATCGATTTGAAATCTATCATGGTTTCAGAGAAATCATACTCCATGGTTCGCTGTTCTTGTAGAATGTTGAACGACTATCAAAACTAAAATCTATCCACTCAACAAAAATTATTTCAGAGAAATCATACTCCATGATAAGTTGTTCTTGTAGAATGTTGAACGACTACCCCAACTAAAATCTATCCACTCAACAAAAATTATTTCAGAGAAATCATACTCCATGGTTCGTTGTTCTTGTAGAATGTTGAACGACTACCCCAACTAAAATCTATCCACTCAACAAAAATTATTTCACACAACAGACTCATCTTGGTCAGGATCGATTTGAAATCTATCATGGTTTCAGAGAAATCATAGTCCATGGTAAGTTGTTCTTATAAAATGTTGAACGACTACCCCAACTAAAATCTATCCACTCAACAAAAATTATTTCACACCACAGACTCATCTTGGTCAGGATCGATTTGAAATCTATCATGGTTTCAGAGAAATCATACTCCATGGTTCGTTGTTCTTGTAGAATGTTGAACGACTATCCCAACTAAAATCTATCCACTCAACAAAAATTATTTCAGAGAAATCATACTCCATGGTAAGTTGTTCTTGTAGAATGTTGAACGACTACCCCAACTAAAATCTATCCACTTAACAAAAATTATTTCACACCACAGACTCATCTTGGTCAGGATCGATTTGAAATCTATCATGGTTTCAGAGAAATCATACTCCATGGTTCGTTGTTCTTGTAGAATGTTGAACGACTATCCCAACTAAAATCTATCCACTCAACAAAAATTATTTCAGAGAAATCATACTCCATGGTTCGTTGTTCTTGTAGAATGTTGAACGACTACCCCAACTAAAATCTATCCACTCAACAAAAATTATTTCACACCACAGACTCATCTTGGTCAGGATCGATTTGAAATCTATCATGGTTTCAGAGAAATCATACTCCATGGTTCGTTGTTCTTGTAGAATGTTGAACGACTACCCCAACTAAAATCTATCCACTCAACAAAAATTATTTCACACCACAGACTCATCTTGGTCAGGATCGATTTGAAATCTATCATGGTTTCAGAGAAATCATACTCCATGGTTCGTTGTTCTTGTAGAATGTTGAACGACTATCCCAACTAAAATCTATCCACTCAACAAAAATTATTTCAGAGAAATCATACTCCATGGTAAGTTGTTCTTGTAGAATGTTGAACGACTACCCCAACTAAAATCTATCCACTCAACAAAAATTATTTCAGAGAAATCATACTCCATGGTAAGTTGTTCTTGTAGAATGTTGAACGACTACCCCAACTAAAATCTATCCACTCAACAAAAATTATTTCACACCACAGACTCATCTTGGTCAGGATCGATTTGAAATCTATCATGGTTTCAGAGCAATCATACTCCATGGTTCGTTGTTCTTGTAAAATGTTGAACGACTACCCCAACTAAAATCTATCCACTCAACAAAAATTATTCACACCACAGACTCACCTTGGTCAGGATCGATTTGAAATCTATCATGGTTTCAGAGAAATCATACTCCATGGTTCGTTGTTCTTGTAGAATGTTGAACGACTATCCCAACTAAAATCTATCCACTCAACAAAAATTATTTCAGAGAAATCATACTCCATGGTAAGTTGTTCTTGTAGAATGTTGAACGACTACCCCAACTAAAATCTATCCACTTAACAAAAATTATTTCACACCACAGACTCATCTTGGTCAGGATCGATTTGAAATCTATCATGGTTTCAGAGAAATCATACTCCATGGTTCGTTGTTCTTGTAGAATGTTGAACGACTATCCCAACTAAAATCTATCCACTCAACAAAAATTATTTCAGAGAAATCATACTCCATGGTAAGTTGTTCTTGTAGAATGTTGAACGACTACCCCAACTAAAATCTATCCACTCAACAAAAATTATTTCACACCACAGACTCATCTTGGTCAGGATCGATTTGAAATCTATCATGGTTTCAGAGAAATCATACTCCATGGTTCGTTGTTCTTGTAGAATGTTGAACGACTACCCCAACTAAAATCTATCCACTCAACAAAAATTATTTCACACCGCAGACTCATCTTGGTCAGGATCGATTTGAAATCTATCATGGTTTCAGAGAAATCATACTCCATGGTTCGTTGTTCTTGTAAACTGTTGAACGACTATCTCAACTAAAATCTATCCACTCAACAAAAATTATTTCACATTACAGACTCATCTTGGTCAGGATCGATTTGAAATCTATCATGGTTTCAGAGAAATCATACTCCATGGTTCGTTGTTCTTGTAAAATGTTGAACGACTACCCCAACTAAAATCTATCCACTCAACAAAAATTATTTCACACCACAGACTCATCTTGGTCAGGATCGATTTGAAATCTATCATGGTTTCAGAGAAATCATAGTCCATGATAAGTTGTTCTTGTAGAATGTTGAACGACTATCCCAACTAAAATCTATTCACTCAACAAAAATTATTTCAGAGAAATCATACTCCATGGTTCGTTGTTCTTGTAGAATGTTGAACGACTACCGCAACTAAAATCTATCCACTCAACAAAAATTATTTCACACCACAGACTCATCTTGGTCAGGATCGATTTGAAATCTATCCTGGTTTCAGAGAAATCATACTCCATGGTTCGTTGTTCTTGTAGAATGTTGAACGACTATCCCAACTAAAATCTATCCACTCAACAAAAATTATTTCAGAGAAATCATACTCCATGGTTCGTTGTTCTTGTAGAATGTTGAACGACTACCCCAACTAAAATCTATCCACTCAACAAAAATTATTTCACACCACAGACTCATCTTGGTCAGGATCGATGTGAAATCTATCATGGTTTCAGAGAAATCATAGTCCATGGTAAGTTGTTCTTGTAGAATGTTGAACGACTACCCCAACTAAAATCTATCCACTCAACAAAAATTATTTCACACCACAGACTCATCTTGGTCAGGATCGATTTGAAATCTATCATGGTTTCAGAGAAATCATACTCCATGGTTCGTTGTTCTTGTAGAATGTTGAACGACTATCCCAACTAAAATCTATCCACTCAACAAAAATTATTTCAGAGAAATCATACTCCATGGTAAGTTGTTCTTGTAGAATGTTGAACGACTACCCCAACTAAAATCTATCCACTCAACAAAAATTATTTCACACCACAGACTCATCTTGGTCAGGATCGATTTGAAATCTATCATGGTTTCAGAGAAATCATACTCCATGGTTCGTTGTTCTTGTAAAATGTTGAACGACTACCCCAACTAAAATCTATCCACTCAACAAAAATTATTTCACACCACAGACTCATCTTGGTCAGGATCGATTTGAAATCTATCATGGTTTCAGAGAAATCATACTCCATGGTTCGTTGTTCTTGTAGAATGTTGAACGACTATCCCAACTAAAATCTATCTACTCAACAAAAATTATTTCAGAGAAATCATACTCCATGGTAAGTTGTTCTTGTAGAATGTTGAACGACTACCCCAACTAAAATCTATCCACGTAACAAAAATTATTTCACACCACAGACTCATCTTGGTCAGGATCGATTTGAAATCTATCATGGTTTCAGAGAAATCATACTCCATGGTTCGTTGTTCTTGTAGAATGTTGAACGACTATCGCAACTAAAATCTATCCACTCAACAAAAATTATTTCAGAGAAATCATACTCCATGGTTCGTTGTTCTTGTAGAATGTTGAACGACTACCCCAACTAAAATCTATCCACTCAACAAAAATTATTTCACACCACAGACTCATCTTGGTCAGGATCGATTTGAAATCTATCATGGTTTCAGAGAAATCATACTCCATGGTTCGTTGTTCTTGTAGAATGTTGAACGACTACCCAACTAAAATCTATCCACTCAACAAAAATTATTTCACACCGCAGACTCATCTTGGTCAGGATCGATTTGAAATCTATCATGGTTTCAGAGAAATCATACTCCATGGTTCGTTGTTCTTGTAAAATGTTGAACGACTATCCCAACTAAAATCTATCCACTCAACAAAAATTATTTCACACCACAGACTCATCTTGGTCAGGATCGATTTGAAATCTATCATGGTTTCAGAGAAATCATACTCCATGGTTCGTTGTTCTTGTAAAATGTTGAACGACTACCCCAACTAAAATCTATCCACTCAACAAAAATTATTTCACACCACAGACTCATCTTGGTCAGGATCGATTTGAAATCTATCATGGTTTCAGAGAAATCATAGTCCATGATAAGTTGTTCTTGTAGAATGTTGAACGACTATCCCAACTAAAATCTATCCACTCAACAAAAATTATTTCAGAGAAATCATACTCCATGGTTCGTTGTTCTTGTAGAATGTTGAACGACTATCCCAACTAAAATCTATCCACTCAACAAAAATTATTTCACACCACAGACTCATCTTGGTCAGGATCGATTTGAAATCTATCATGGTTTCAGAGAAATCATACTCCATGGTTCGTTGTTCTTGTAGAATGTTGAACGACTATCCCAACTAAAATCTATCCACTCAACAAAAATTATTTCAGAGAAATCATACTCCATGGTTCGTTGTTCTTGTAGAATGTTGAACGACTACCCCAACTAAAATCTATCCACTCAACAAAAATTATTTCACACCACAGACTCATCTTGGTCAGGATCGATTTGAAATCTATCATGGTTTCAGAGAAATCATAGTCCATGGTAAGTTGTTCTTGTAGAATGTTGAACGACTATCCCAACTAAAATCTATCCACTCAACAAAAATTATTTCAGAGAAATCATACTCCATGGTAAGTTGTTCTTGTAGAATGTTGAACGACTACCCCAACTAAAATCTACCCACTCAACAAAAATTATTTCACACCACAGACTCATCTTGGTCAGGATCGATTTGAAATCTATCATGGTTTCAGAGAAATCATACTCCATGGTTCGTTGTTCTTGTAGAATGTTGAACGACTATCCCAACTAAAATCTATCCACTCAACAAAAATTATTTCAGAGAAATCATACTCCATGGTAAGTTGTTCTTGTAGAATGTTGAACGACTACCCCAACTAAAATCTATCCACTCAACAAAAATTATTTCAGAGAAATCATACTCCATGGTAAGTTGTTCTTGTAGAATGTTGAACGACTATCCCAACTAAAAATCCTATCCACTCAACACAAAAATTATTTCAGAGAAATCATACTCCATGGTAAGTTGTTCTTGTAGAATGTAGAACGACTACCCCAACCAAAATCTATCCACTCAACAAAAATTATTTCACACCACAGACTCATCTTGGTCAGGATCGATTTGAAATCTATCATGGTTTCAGAGAAATCATACTCCATGGTTCGTTGTTTCTTGTAGACTGTTTGAACGACTATCCCAACTAAAAATCTATCCACTCAACAAAAAATTATTTCACACCACAGACTCATCTTGGTCAGGATCGATTTGAAATCTATCATGGTTTCAGAGAAATCATACTCCATGGTTCGTTGTTCTTGTAGAATGTTGAACGGACTATCCCAACTAAAATCTATCCACTCAACAAAAATTATTTCAGAGAAATCATACTCCATGGTAAGTTGTTCTTGTAGAATGTTAAACGACTACCCCAACTAAAATCTATCCACTCAACAAAAATTATTTCACACCACAGACTCATCTTGGTCAGGATCGATTTGAAATCTATCATGGTTTCAGAGAAATCATACTCCATGGTTCGTTGTTCTTGTAGAATGTTGAACGACTATCCCAACTAAAATCTATCCACTCAACAAAAATTATTTCAGAGAAATCATACTCCATGGTAAGTTGTTCTTGTAGAATGTTGAACGACTACCCCAACTAAAATCTATCCACTCAACAAAAATTATTTCACACCACAGACTCATCTTGGTCAGGATCGATTTGAAATCTATCATGGTTTCAGAGAAATCATACTCCATGGTTCGTTGTTCTTGTAGAATGTTGAACGACTATTCCAACTAAAATCTATCCACTCAACAAAAATTATTTCACACCACAGACTCATCTTGGTCAGGATCGATTTGAAATCTATCATGGTTTCAGAGAAATCATACTCCATGGTAAGTTGTTCTTGTAGAATGTTGAACGACTATCCCAACTAAAATCAATCCACTCAACAAAAATTATTTCAGAGAAATCATACTCCATGGTTCGTTGTTCTTGTAGAATGTTGAACGACTACCCCAACTAAAATCTATCCACTCAACAAAAATTATTTCACACCACAGACTCATCTTGGTCAGGATCGATTTGAAATCTATCATGGTTTCAGAGAAATCATACTCCATGGTAAGTTGTTCTTGTAGAATGTTGAACGACTACCCCAACTAAAATCTATCCACTCAACAAAAATTATTTCA